>JBBPCY010030559.1:0-14188 GCA_037974405.1 Brachyalestes nurse | reverse complement strand
ATAACTTACATGTACTCACAGCGAATCAATTCAGCAAACAAAGAGTCCATCCGTGCTTGTATGTTTGTAAACTTGTGAGAGGGCTCTTTGAAACCCTATTACAGCGAAAAATATATATTTCTGGGAGGGAACTGTGTACGGGAAGGAGAAGAAGGGGTGTGTCGCGATTCACCCTCCTCACACCGCGACATGGGTTCGTGGACCTGAGTGTTGCGATTTCGGTTTTATCGTATATTGTGACAGCCCTACCAGTGATGAATGAAATAGTATTTGCATATTTGATGGAAGTTAAACTTGACATTCCTCTGCTAGACCAGCATCTTATTGCATGTTTTTCAATTAGCATTTTTGTATATTATGATACATTTGCTTTAGCATGGGTTTGCATTTCATCCAAATAACTGGCTATTAATATTTATTTTCAACATTTCTAAGCGACGACAATGATGATTAAAAGGGTTGTCTGAAATTAAAATTCACCCTTAGAATTGTAATCTGTTTTACATGAACCGTGCTTCTTGTACAGATTAGTGTGATTAAAATCTGTGCAAAGAAGTCAATGCCATCCGCCGCTCTAAGGTGTTAATTATCGGTTCTTTTTGTCAACCCAGAAATTCCTTATTGGTGCAAAGCAAATGCAAGTCATGTACCACCTCCTCCTCGTCTGCGCTGGACTGGAGCACCGTGCATTTGTGTGGCAGGTTTAAAAGAGGAAAAACTCGAATGATGAACCAGAATATGCCAAAATCACTGTTTTTTATTTTTAAATTTTTTTTAATGCCTCATGTGAATGCAAAAAAAGTCACTTTTTATTCAACCTGACACCAAAATTATTAATCCTTATTAAGACTCATCAAATGTCATTTAAAATTCTTGCATTATAATGTAATGACCTTATTCCACCTTTAAGACGTCTTATTACTACTGTCTTCTGTGCAACAGCAGATGGGGACAAATATTATTAATCAGTATTATCTTGTTTGACCACCAGAACCACTATCAGCAAGCTCCCTAAAGACAGAGTCTCCTTAAAGCCCTGTTCAGGCTGGATTAGTTTTACCTGAGGTCATGCTGTGATTTGAAAGATCACTGATTAAATCAGTCATTTCAGTGCTGCACAAATCTGCAATGTACATAGATTTCACAAATCTGTTCATTCTGGGGCAAAATGCCTTCTGTAATTCTCTGAATCCAGAGCTCCCTTGCTAATAGTAGTCCTGTTTGAATAAACCCGTAGTGTCATTACACTAAACGCGGGCACAGTTTATCCTCAAGTTTGAAACAGGACCACGGTAATCTACGTTTGAGGTCATGGCCTAGTTAGAAGGAGAAAAAACAGAATATTTTGTACCTCTCAAAAGAATGGCTTTTTTTTTCTTGAATGGCCATTTGAAAATGAGTTAACTTTTTTTACTACCATGAAGCCAATCTATCTTATTTTAATTAACCAGAATTTATGATGTGTTTGTTCAGACCTGCTTAATCTTAACACTGCCATTAGCATCTAGGCGTTCCAAGCTGTCTGGGTAATTTGGAGAAATTACACATATGTTTTTCCTGAACGTGTCATACGTTATGGTGCAGGAAAATGCATTGTAATTTTACTTTTAATGTGTAAAGTTAAACCTACATGGATTATTATTATTATTATTATTATTATTATTATTATTATTATTATCATATTTTTACTATCCCACTAAACTTCATGCCAAATAACAGAATTGGACAGGGCTTCTCGCCCTCCTTCTGGGTTCTGACATATTCTCTTCTCTACATAGACATCCTTTCTAACACACAGGCTAAACGTTGTAGTTAACAATGGATTTAGGGCACCATTCATTCAACTATTCAAAAGTGTAATAACACTGAGGATGTTTTTAAATATATCTCGGATTAGCCCCCTGACTGTATAACACTAATTTTAAACCCGTTGTCTTTGGGTAACCTTTTACCATTCTGTTGGCATGAAACAATTGAATTATCTGTAGACATAACGATAAGGCTCAGTCAGCTGCCCTGTTAAGCTCTGATCAATAGCAGAAGTTTCCTGTGTTCAAAGATTAGCGTAATTCTTAACGTCCTTGTCCACGCTGGCTCTCAGATCAGTGAAGGTAAAGCAAGCTATGTAGTCCTATGTAGGAGGCCAGCGGTGGATGTTCAGTCACTTGGAGAAAGAAGAGGCAAGTTGATCTCACAAGACTGCTGCTGTGAATTTATGGACCTCAAAAGATTAGCTGGGACAAGAAGAACTGTAGCTTTCTGGCAAGAATACAGGTAACACTAAAGCCGTTTCAGAACCCATTGGAGGTTTCTGGTCATGTGCTTGAGTTTGCTGTGAAGGAAAAGCTTTGAATGCGGATTGTTCGATATAAAGCTTTGTTCGTGTTCTTTTCTTTTCACAGTGGAGTGGGAAGGTGAGGTCCTCTTTCATAAGTGTGACTTTGTTTGTCTACTGAAGCTCCAAAATGATCTCATGCTTGATTGAAGCCAGTGTGTGTCCATTAATACTGAATGTTTGAGAGCGAGCGAATGAGTGTGTGCTTTGAAACCTGTCCTCTGTAATTGCCTGAAAAGTTTTATTTTCTTTAATGAATAATCAGCCATCATATGCTGAACAAGACATGCGTCAGCTGCACAATAACAGCACATTTGACTTTTCGTTTTGTGTTTTTATTCAGAAAACCCATGATTTCACACCCTCTGTATTCGTAAGAATACACCTAGGCTTATGAAAGCTGACATAAGCTGTCATATTTTTTGTTTCTTAATCCACAAGCCAGTGTGTGACCATTTTTAAATGAGGTGAATGACGCAAGCTGAACTGCAGTTTATTGTGTACAGAAGTAGCATGAGCAGTATGCATATCATGAAGTGCATGTGTGATCCCTGGAGTATTTTGCCTTTCGCTCATGTATTTTATGTGCGTGTTCACAGAGGGACGACGAAAGTCAGAAACTCCTCTTGGCAGCCATGACCCTCGAACAGCAGTCCAACTTCGCACTGCACTAAAGAGACTAAAGGAGATCATGGAGGGAAAGAGCCAGGTATTGTTCTGTGGTCTTCTAAATAGGATGTTTGATGGGGTTCTAACCACCCGCCCAGTGTGGCTGTTTAGGTTCTCTTGGACTATTGTCCATGAATGGCTATGGCATCCCTGGGTCCAAAACTCATCTCCCTATAATCTGACACTTAAGAGCCCCCAATTACATTTTTCTGCATTTAAAAACAATTTCATAATATAGTCAATTAATAAAATAAGTGTTTTCTTTCATATCTCTTTAAAGATAGGACATTGACTATATAGTGATCAGCCATAACATTAAGTCCCAGCCATCCACATGATGTAAAAGAAAACATAATTCATCAGACCAGGCCACATTCTTCCACTACTCCATGGTCCAGTTCAGATCCTCACATGCCTCTTATGGATGTTACTTTAGCACAGGGGTCACCAACCCTTTTGAAACTGAGAGCTACTTCACGGGTACTGAGCCACACGAGGGGCTATCAGCTTGATACACTAGAACAGAGTTTACCTAAACGTATCTAAAGTTCATGTATAATAAACATGTTTTAAATGCTTTTCTTTAGATATTGTCATTTTCAAATCTATATAAATGCAAATGTGATTAAATAAGAATAGCAACTGGATAAAATTTCATGTTAGAGGCTGGTGAGTTGTGCTATTTTTAGAACTGGTCCACGAGCTACTCATGTGGTCCTTGGGGGCATCCTGGGCACCATGTTGGTGACCCCTGGTCTAGCATGTCAGCTCTGATTCAAATGTCCTAATGTAGCACAAATTGCTAAACATGTTAATAAAGGCCATGAAAGCAAGGTATCAGAACACATTGCATCACAGCTGGGGTTTTTCTGGGGAAGAGACGACAACAGGATACACAATGAGAAGGCGGCGAGGCGTTCAAGGTGTTGACTTGGTCCGCAATTTCCCCAGTCCTTAACCTGACTGGGCATCTGAAGGTTGTGCTGGACGAATGCGTCCAATTCACAGAGGCGCAATTTCACAACTTACAAGAATCTGCTGCTAACGTCTTGGTGCTAGATACCAAAGCACCTGTGGAGTCCGTGCCTCAAAAGGTCAGAGATGTTTTGGTGACACGAGGAAGACCAGCACATTTTAGACGGGTGGTTTCAATGTTATGGCTTAGTGGTGAACAGCGCTGATGGTATTTGTGATATTCTCTCATTATACTTGTATTCTATAGCTTAAATGAAGTACAGCCAGTTCACACTATCCACTTTCCTATTGCCTTGTCTGGATTATGTTTTGGTAAAAATACTCATCAATAGTGCTTCCTTTTCAGCCGTGTCTTGAAATACGGAAAAATGAAAAAGGGAGGAAAAAAGGGTTTCTATACACTCACACTAAATATAGTGATTCTGACAGATTGCCATACACTACTGAAAGCAATAGGGACAGTATGTCTTCTATTGTTGCCTCGAACCATAAAACAAGAAACTGCTTATTGTACAGACTGAACTTTGAGTAACAGTGGTGCTGTCATGGGCACAAAGGAAGCGGAATCGGCAGACGGCATTAAATCTTGAATAATCATTTACAGAAACAATAATTAGCTGCAGCTGGACTACACAAAATAGTCCAGTTGCGTGTATATCATCCAGACTGCCATGTATCCAATATATTGGAATAGATGAGGTAACACATACATAACAGCTGCTCACCTTCAGCGCCTGCAGTGTGGCGCCTCTAAACGCGACGGGAGACAATATCGTTGGAGGCAGTCCAGCCTGAGAGCCAGCTGCAGCCACCAGACTCTTACAATTAATAAGGAAGTTTATCAAAGTGAAGGTGTTGGAGCCTTCCACCATCACCACTGATTCCGGCCTGTGGTCCAGCCGAACTTCGCTGTGTTCCTTACGCCTACGAAAAGAGGTGTTTGATGACCACACATTAATGTAGGAATAATTTTTTTTTTTGCTTTAGATTCATCAACCAACAGCGAGCAAAATAAAGACTGTGCTGTGATAGATGTGCGACCACCTGAAGCATCTAGAAAAAATTCCTATCAAGAGCAAATCTATACATTCTAACATAAAAACCAGCGTTACTTTAAATCATTTCAAAATATAGATAATATAACGGTATTTAATTTTGATTGTATGACGTAAGACCTGTCATAATAAGCACATATTTAAAAAGTTTTAACATACAGCTTGATTGAGATAGCATCAGGCTTCCTGATCTTGTCCTGTATTCCCATGTCTTGCAGCCAAGACAAACCACCATCATCATCATCATCATAATCATCTTCGTTATCGCTATGGTGTGAGGTTCTAGAGCAGGAAAAAAAGCAAGACATGTTAAATTGTTTCCTAGCCATGCAGCTCTCATACCACAGGACATGCAGTACAACACAACACACTAAAAATACTCACGCAGCACTGATTGATTCGTCATCATCAATTTGCTTAGAGCTGTCGTTCAGCTGAGAGGAGCAGCTCTCCTTGCTCTTCTTCTTCTCCTCCAGTAGAGGGAGTGAGAACTCTATCCCTACAGAAAACAAAGCCAATGTACTGACTTGTGCAATGCATGATCATAGCTAATAAACACACCTTGCCAGTGCTGTAAAAACATATTGAATTCTTAAACTCAATAGGAAACAGCAAGAAACTAAAGACAAAATCAGTTCATGTAAGCAAGTTTACAGTCAAGGCCACACAAAACAGTTCTGCCCACATCCGTTAACAGTTGATAACTCACATACTAGATAATGTACTAGCACGTATAGAAAGTAAATATGCCAGCTGGAAGAAAGCCTATATTCTGTGGTAATCTGCAATTAGTCAGATGTTAATAGTCTCACTTTCCTCCACTCAACATAATGTTATATCCTCCTCCACATTATTGTTATTTTCTTCAGAATGCTACCTTTACATAATTTACATGATCTTCAGTGTGTTTATAAAGTTGTCGAAGCAATGATTGAAAAATTGTAAGGTGTGATGTACATTATTTGACAGGACTGCAGCCACAATCACTGAGCTCAAGACGAGTTCCAATTTCAACAGGACTAAGCGGTAAAATGAGGAACTACACAAAAAGTTCTTAAGGGTCTGTCTATCACTGTCTAGACATGCAAACAAGCATTCTATTCTAAGTTAGCCATTAGCATTTGGTGAGAAGTTGTTTTTCTTTTTTTTACCATCAGCCTTCATTGCCTCACGCAGACCCCTAGTAGTGGGGGAAAGCAGTGCCGTGATGCCTTTAGCTCCACCAAGTCCTGCTGCTCTGAACAGCACTGTGAACTGGTAGGAACAGACGTAAAAGTATGGACAGAGTCTGGCTTTTAGCAAGCTGTACAAAGAGGTGAGGCTTACAGACCTGTAAAGTGGGGAAAGAGAACATTCTGTAACTATTAATACACAAAGAAAACAGTTTACATGCAATTAAATTAAGAGGAGAATAATAAAGCAACATTCAACAAAAGAGATTACGATCCAGCAAATAAAAATCAGAGATGGTGTTTTTACAGCAGGACATGCATGATGGTCAAACATCAAATCAAAGCAGCCATGTTACTGGAGGGATTAACCATGGGTTAGCTAAAAAAATAGTGGGCAAGGTAACTATTTAGTGCTTCCATTAACTTTTCTGTAGATAAATAATAAATACTCAACACATTCTGTAGTTTTGCATGCACAGCAACATACACACAGTTATCTATCACTCACCATTCACTCATTAGGCTTTGCTGAAGTGCAGCGTCTTGTGCCCATGGTGTGTTCTTGCCGGCAAACTTGCGCTCAGCTCCAATCCTAGGGAACAGAGAGAGCCAGGGCAAAGAAGGATGCTGCCAATACTGCAGACTTTGCTGGAAAGCACAGCGAAGCTCCGTACAGCTACGAGGGTCCTGGACAGGGAAAGGAACGAAGAAAGAAAAATAAGGAGGGGTTTCCACACCTTCTTAAATTCAAACCTACAACACTGCATAATTTCAGACACGGATCAATGTTAATTACTGTTACAACACGTTTGTTTTCTTGCTTGCTCATCTCATTTGACTTTGATCATAAACTGTCTTAACTTTAACAGGGCTAGGTGTTTTTTTTTTCATTTCCAAGTCAAGTCATGGTATGGAGCATTTTTTGTTCAAAAATGTACAGCACAGCAATTACGTTCATGGGCTTATGATCAGACAAACTGCAAAGAATCAATGCTAGGTTAGGTCATATATTTCTCAACATAACATTTTTTAAAAAATAAATAGGGCTGTCAGTAGATTTAAAAATGTAATCGCGATTTTAATCGCATGTTTGTCATAGTTAACTCGCGTTTTTAAGTTAACTCGTTAACTAGTTAGCTCGCGTTTTAAACACAGTCCTAAACATACTGTTTTTAAATATTAATGTCTATGTGTCTGAATGCCGTGTTATTAACACTAGAACGGCTGACAGCACCGATTGACGTAATTTCGTCAGAATCAGGCTTAGAATCAGAATCTTGTCTATTGGAGCAGCAAGCATGCTCTGTAAGAGACATATGGATGTTTGTGTAGGCACATGTACACATGTATCTTTATATATTGTTGTGCTTGAGAGACACAATTCCTTTGGCCAATAAATGCCATTCTGATTCTGCGACTGGCGCTGTACGACGGGCTCTGGGTCCAAAGTCCACTGGACCTTTGCTTTGTCTGCTGGCTGTAGTTTACGTGGATGTATGCCAGCAGGCTGCATGACTAAACGCCCGAACAAATGATAGGTATAGCCAGTTAGCCATCGTTCTAGTGTTAAAGTCACATTTGGTGTAATGGTCAGGTGTCTTATATGGACAAAAGTAATGGGAGCGCTGTACGCGTCGGCTGGTTTTCGCAGGGGTACCATTACTTTTGTCCAAAATAAATAGCTCAACGCCTGCCGAACTTTTAAAATAAAAGGATTTTTAAAAACCTGCGTTAACGCGTGATAAAATAATTGTCGGCGCTAAGTAAATAATGCGTTAATGCGATAACACAATAACTTTCCCAGCCCTAAAAATAAGACTTGGTAGGACAATTATTACAAAATAAGGTAATCAGGTCTCCAGACAATGTTTACTTTATTTCACCCCCTCAAATGGAACTGTATCACTGCAACATCAACCAATACAACATCTGGATCGCCTTATTAAGAAATAAACTGAACAAAAATATAGTTGTCAAACAAATAGATGGAAACGCAGTGTGAGATTATAAACACAGCTTACTGAGTGAGCCTAGTGAATGATGTACCACCTCTACACCTGTAAACAAGCACACCAAAAATCAATCATAAAAACTGCAGGAATATTACCTGGATATTTTGTGGCAGACTGGCATAATCTGCCCTGCAGTGTAAACTCAGGCCCTGTGCTTCTTCTTGAGCCTTTAGATGCTCAGCCCAGGAGAAAGACTGGGGAGAGGTGAAGAGCAGTCGGGTCTTCAGACTCCAGTCAGCAGGATATTCTCTGCATACTTCAGAAGGAGGTGCACTGCAAATCTCAGGACCCCGTGGACTCTAGTTAAGAGGAACAGAAAAAAGCCATCTGTTATGACCATGTAACCTGACCAAATGAATCAGTACAGTAAACAAAGCATTTCTTCACCTTCAAAATGGGAGTGGAGTTTTCTGTTTCAAATAGATCCTCTTCAAATAAAGCATCTTCTTCAGAATAAGATGTTTTCTGTGGTTGTCAACAGAACAGAAACATTTAACTATTTCACAAAAAAAACATTTTAGCTAATGATTTTGATAACCAAGACATTTTGTAAATACAGCCTACATAACATTTATCTGTTAACCTTAGACTTTCACTGATTAAAATTTGCAAACGTGAAAACAATAACGTTGGTTAAGTTACAGACATATGCTAAGTTATAAGTTAACTATGTAACGTTAATCTAGCTAGCTAGCAGGTAACTTAAAGTAAAGCGACAGTGGCAAATTTAAGGTTAAGAGGCTAACTTAGTTGAGGCTCTTTATAACCAACAAGCCGCCCTTTTATGTTTGAGGGAGGTCAAAGTTACCTTATTGTGAGTTTCTCTCTGTTTCTCTGAGATATTGCTCTCAAGAAGGTCTCTGAAAGAGGCTCTGCTGATGCAGGTTTGCTCCCCCGCCTCTCTCCCCTCTCTCGGACCGGTTAGAGTCTGTTTACACTCGGAAACTTCGTCCGTGCTCGACACAGCTCTCTTCTTCGGACTGCTGTAAGTGTTTTCTATGTTAGCGAAAGGGTTTCTGCGTTTCACCCCGCCACCTGTGCGGCCCTGTCCTCTCAGCAGCAGGGGTCCTGGAGAAAAAGGCCGGAGCTCAGTGAGACCCGGTGCGGAAGATACTGCAGAGCCGCCGCGTGCCCCCTCACTCCGGGCCCGCTTTCTCCTCATTCGGAGAATATCGGACGGCTTTTTAAAGCTTGGGGAGTAGCAGCCTTGCTCCGACATCGTTAAGGAACGTTATAAACAATATTTTTAGCAACTTAAGTATCTATACGTGAGATAAACAGCACCCTGTCCAGATCAGCCGCCAGTCTCTGCCGCCTCTTGTTTTGTTTTGTTTCCCTCGCCTTCCAAATTTCGCGCGTGACGCAAACACGTCAGCAGTGACGTAGCTGCGTCTCCAGGAAGAGCGCCACCCGCCGCGGACAAGAAACGAAACGAGAGAGCGCAAATACACTACATGGACAAAAGTATTGGGACACACCTGTTTTCCAAGGTTTACTTCCCTTACTTCCAATAAAGAGCAATATGCTTCAGCATATCAAGACATTTTGGACAACCCCATGCTTCCAACTTTGTGGACACAGTGTTTGGAAGGCCCTTTTCTATCCCAGCATGACTGTGACCCAGTGCAAAAAGCAAGGTCCACAAAGACATGGTTGGACGAGTTTCGGTGTGGAACAACTTGACTGGCCCTGACCTCATCCCCATCCCACACATTTGGGATGAACTGGAACGGAGATGGTGAGCCAGGCCTTCTCTTCCAATATCAGTGCCTGACCTCAATGCTCTGCAGAATAAATGGGCATGAATCCCCACTGTAAAAATCCAAAATCTTGTGGAAAGACCAAGACCAGTGGATGCTGTTAGAGCTACAAAGGGGGACCAACTTCATATTACAGTCTATGTTAATGTCATCAAAGAATTGGCCTTCAACTCTTCATTTTTGGGCTGGTATTCACAAAGCATTCCTGAGATAGATGGCTAACCTCAGAGATGATTCCCCAATTTATCTCTGTCACAAATAGAAGAAGTGATTGGCACACCTGCTCCTAAATACAGGTCCTGGACAACTAAACTAGAAACTAGCCACATTTTGAAGAGATGAAACCTGAAACGCAGGCTATGGCTAAATAAACACACTTGATCAGTGAATCAGGGCAGTGTAACTGAGGAAGAAACACACTGACTTCAGGAGACAGGAGCTGATGTCATTCTTCCTAAAACTGCTGCAACAATCTTTGCATGACGTTCTGTTTGATTCATATTTGGATGGGAATTGTGTTATGAACTTTTCAGCCCTTTTTAGCCCACCTGTCTTTGAATACAGTCAAATGTAGCTGGACGAAAAAGGACAACTGAAAGAGGGAGCCTGTATTCACTGCACTACATATTGTGCTGGAATTTTTTAAAGCTGATTCTCCCGGATAACTTAACTCATTTCTCTCATTTTTTTTACTAAATGTCAGTAAAATAAATAAATAAAACCTGCTATTTTTTTTTAAAAAGACCTCTACGTAAGTTTGATTTGTCTGATCTGATCAAAAGTGCCCTGTGACCTTCATAAAACCAGAAACTAACAAGCCCTTTAAGACCTGGCAGTTCTGTCTAAGTGAAAAACCCACATAAGAAACGGCAGCATTTTTCTAAACCGAAATTCCTGACCGCTCTACTTTTGAAAGCAATTGATCTGTTTTGAGTGATGCCATAGAAAAAAATTAGTTTCCCAAAGAACCATGTTTTGGTAATGTGTAAGCATGATAAGCTTCATAAACCCTTTTTTTGATTATTTAAATGATTGTTTTATTCATTCAGAACAAAATGTAACACATTTCAGAAGTTTAGCCCAGCAAAAACAAAAATCAACGAAACATAGACAGTTCTGTTTCAGGAGACTACCCAGATCACAGGGTTGATAGTGTTCAGGCAGGCAGAGGGGCTCCCTGAGACGTCAGGAACCTTCTCTCCACCACTAGCAAAACTGAGCAAACACAGGGGGAATGATGGAATGAGAGCAACAACATGTCAGTTTACTTCAGTTCTCCATGTCTATGATCAGACAAAACTACACCATTTATCTTAAAGAAAATTATCAAGAAACATCACTAAACAAACAAGGGTTTAGCTTAGACTTAAAGACAATCCCACCATTTTTTCAAAATTTCTGCATCATTCAATAGTTGAGACGCAAACAAAGCCATTCCTTTTTTGTTAAATGTTTCAGTATAGAGAAACTTACCAATCCTGATTTTGTCGAGATTTCTCTCCTGTCACCTTTCTATTTTCTATCCTATGGTGGTGATTGGAACCAGGGGTCACAATGTCTGCTGTCCAAATAGAGCAAATGAACCATTTTATTTACTATCCTAAATGATCAATGAACCTACATGCGTCTTCAGACTTATTATATAAGTAATGCAAATCTGAACAAAAAAATATTCTTTTGGCACTATGTTTACAGTATTTCAGGCATCAAGTAGAATTATTATATTTTACATATATTTAATTTATTGGCTTTTTTAAAATGTGCTTTTCAAAATACAGTTTTAGAAGCACAAGTTCTGTATCAAACCACTCAGAATGACTTTGTTTTCAGTTTAATTGTTCAATGAATATGATTCTTTAGAAAAAATAATCTCCTTTAAAAACTTTCCCAACACAAAGTTTGGGGATACAATGTTTAGGGCTTTGTTTGGAAATGCCCAACCCCTTGCTGTAGCTTTAGGTATACTAGGTACTAATATGAAATCAGCCCATCATGATCTGACAACATATCCACTTGTAAGAGGAGATCAATCAGATACTGAGGGGCATGGCCAGTTACACTATTCTATGTCAATGGCAGGATTTTGTGATCAGTGCAAAATCTGACTGGCTGCAGCATTTTGAACTAACTGGAACATCCAGACAGTAGAGCATTACTGTGACCCTCTACTGCTTTTGTGCTGTCGGCCTCCCTCGCCATCCTTCTCGACTGAAAGAAAACGGCTTAAGTCAGCCTGAGATAGAGAATCCTCTTAAAAATGAAAAATGATGGGAATCGTTAGCAAACGAATGAAAAGTAAATATACATTAAGTGTTTTTTTTATTATGATTTAATAATCTCTGCTGCTCTAAATTTATTTGAAAATAACTAATTTTGCTTTTAATTAAACTTGCTTGCTTATTTATTTATTTTCTTATCTATCTATTTTTTTCTATCTATCCATCCATCCATCCATCCCTGAATTAGTTGGCCATATTTATTTAAACTCTGGAGGGGTCCCTGAATGAAAAATAGAACTCTTTCTAAAGGTGGTCTTTATGGTGATAACTGATATCTGTGAATGTTTTAAATGTATCCTATTTAAGCACAATGAATGATAATATTTTAAACAGGTTAAGTACTTTTGATAGAACAATAAAAGAACTTTTTATATCTCCTTACTTCAAGAAATATTATCTTATTAAATAGAAACAATTTTTAAGACTGTGTATCTCAAGCATTACTTAATGCTTGACTGTAAAGCATTCATATTCTGGATTATCTGGAGCTCTCAGAGAGTCTATATTATATTATATTATATTATATTATATTATATTATATTATATTATATTATATTACAAGACAAGGCATACTTTAAAAATTACATTGATTTATAGAAGAAAATCCTTCTAATCAGCTATTTATGGCTAAAATATCTACCAACTTGTCTTTACACTATGCTATCCATTATTAAAAGTTAATGTCTTTGAAACCTTTCTCAAACGCACTTTAATAACAGTTTTTGTTAGAAAATAGTTATTCTATTTTATTTATGTAACGTAAATTAATAATCAAAATTAAGGGATAATTGGGATAAACCCGGTCCATTCAAGAACTCCTTCTGAAGACCTCCTCCTCCTTTCAGCCCCTCATCCACCCCTGATGTGTCAAGTGCTTAGATTAATGGAAGTGTGCCGGCTCTCGCCACAGTTAATTTGGCCCTGTTTATCATTATCATTCGTCATTAATCACAGTCCAAAATCTGCAAGCCGAACACAACTAAAATGACAGGAGACGAGAGGTTTTGATGCAGACAAGTCGTCAGAGGTTAGCGCCCTCCGTATTGATTCTGTAGGCTGTCAGCCATGATGCTGAGACGCACCGTCCACTTGATGAATGGCCTGTAATTGCTGGTGAGAGCCCTTGACCCTTAATCAGTCTTAAGCTAAACTGTGTGAGAATATGGAGATTAGGCTGGGAAATCACTAAGAAATATTAATGGAAGGTCTAAAGATCAGAGCTGAATTCCAAAGAAGAAGTCTTTGCGTTTTGCTATACTTTTAACTTTGAAGTTATAATTCTGTTACTAGTCTTAAGGCCTGTGATTCATAAGTACTATGAAAGTGATGCAAGTCTAAATGTGTGGAACCTCAAGTACAGGCCCAGAAACTGCTAGCTGCCCTTGAAATTATGTGAACAGTTAATTACTGATGTTACTATAGAATTACTCCAAAATCACATGAAAAAATACATTAAAGTTTTAAACATAAGGTTTCGTTACAATAACAATGTGGCTTTTCACAATGTGACTGAGATCTTTTTTCTTTTAGTACGAATAGTCTGCAGAGCAGTATGTACACAGCACAGCACAGCACAGCACAGCACAGCAGACATTGTGAACAGATTCAATGTTATCTAAGATAAAAATGAATCTATTTTAAATGGAAGGATTGTTAAGTTTCGCTGCCATTGAAACACCTGCTCTGCTAGGGTAAAAGCTTTAGCAGCTAGACAATGTTGGAGTAGAGCAACACACTACCTGTGCGTGTCTTCAGAGTTATATATGCACGGCGTTGTTGTCTTTATAATAGGGGAACAGTGGTAAATCTGGGACAGATATGTTTTCTTTTGATATAGTTTTGCTTTACAATGGCTTACATACAGTGCATCCGGAAAGTATTCACAGCGCATTACTTTTTCCACATTTTGTTATGTTACAGCCTTATTCCAA
>JBBPCY010030511.1:0-14193 GCA_037974405.1 Brachyalestes nurse | reverse complement strand
GTACATAACTGGATGCATCATAATTTTCTCCAATTAAATAAAGACAAAACGGAGATTATTCTGTTTGGTAATAAAGAAGGAAGATCAATTCTTAGTGCCCACCTGGCATCTAGAGCACTTAAGACATCCACCTATAATGCTGGTCTGGTGCGCTTCCAAACTAAATTTTCTGCTTCTGTCCAGACCAATGGATTATAAATGGATGTGATTGCCAATCAGTTTCAGAGTTTCAAAAGTTAAAAAGTATTGAAAAGTAATAACAGAAACCAAAAATAACTCAAAGAAAAGCATAAAGGGTCCAGCCATCAAACACCAATTTGAATGAATAACAGCTATCCCTTGTTACCAGACACCACGACCCTTCAAGACACCATAGGGTAACTTTTTTTTATAGTGGATCATCTCTAGATGCACATGGTGGAAACAACCTAATGAAATATATGTGCACACATAACACGTGATCTATTTCAAAAGACAACAGAAATAAATATAACCTGTGTTGACAAATGCTAAAATTAGTTGTAATTCCAGTTAATCTTTATAGTCATTGCTTTATTGCCTGATATAACCAGGCCTCCATGTGTCCCACTACACATATTTCAGTTACAGACAAGTGTACACAACCAATAACATGATTCTCCTCCTGATGAACTGCTGCGAACAGCCCAGGTGCACAAATCAAACCCTATCGACATTCTTGGAAAGTTCTACAATAATCCTGAGTTGATGCCTCCACATGTCCAGCCTTCTCAAGCATAATGCACTGCAACACATTAACCTCTGAAGGCACATGCTGGAAGTTAAGGTTGCAGTATGTGGAGCCTGCCCTGAGTCCCTTGTGTGAAAACATCCAGAAAAAAATATATTTATTGCCACAAAAAAGCAAAAAAAGTTGGAGGATATTTGCAGTTTCCGCGTTATTGTGGGGATTTCCGCGTAAAACTATGAGTTCGGTTCTCCAAAAAAATCTGTGTGTGACTGAATCCGCGACTTCCACACTTTTTTGGGCAGCACAAAATATAAGCACACACTCATTTTTCATCTTAAAAATAACAATCATTATTTAGTTTTTATGTTCTGGCCAATCAAGTGATTTTCACTGCTGCTTTCCTGACATAGCAAGTCACTTGCACCAGGTGATCATGCAGTGGTTAATATTAAACATTTGTAAGATTAATGAAAACTTGGTTAGGGACTCATTTGCAAATTGCAGATTTGCGAAAGGCAACATTGATAACGAACAACATTTTGTGCTGCCCTACTGCCAGCACTTTCACATTGGTTGGAACAGGGGTCGGCAACCCGCGGCTCTGAAGCCGCATGCGGCTCTTGTATCCTGCGGCTCCCTGTGGCTTTGGAAAATAAATAATAATTTAATACTATAACGGCTGCGTGCATCAATTGACGCTGTGCCAAGTTTCACACAAGACACTTCCTGATACGATGCTGCTGCAGGATATTTGGGCGTTTAGTCCTGCAGCCTGTCGGCAGACATCCACGCAAACTGCAGCCAGCAGACACAGCAAGTGTCCAGTGGACTTTGGACCCAGAGCCCATCGTACAGCGCCAGTATAAAACAACAACAATATGTAAAGATATGTGTGTACATGTGCCTACAACACAACTATATGTCTCTTACAGAGCATGCTTGCTGCTGCAATAGGCCAATAGACACGATTTTGATTCTCATTTTGATTCTGATGAAATTACGTCATGATGAAATTACATCAATTGATACTGAATTGAATATTATTGTAATCTTGTAACATTAAAATACAATGTGTTTAATTTTTTGTGGGGTTTTTTTACAGAGTTCTAAATGTTCAAAATGTTTTCTTTAAATAAATAAAATTTCACAAGCAACACACTAGCCTTGTTTTTAAACATAGCATAAAAGTAAAAAACAATATCTACAGTGTTCTCGTTATTTTAGATGTCAAAAAAGATATGCGGCTCCCGGTGTTTTCTCTTTTGTGGAAGCCGGGTCCTAATGGCTCTTTTGAGTGTTAAAGGTTGCCGACCCCTGGGTTACAACATGCATGACCCTAATACAGGTATAGCACTGCACTGTAACAGACAACAGACCTTGAGCCCAGTAAGACCTGCGTCAGTACTTCAGCATCAGAGTGGTGAGGGACGCCCAGGGCTATGTCAACTATCTGCTGCTACCAGCCGAAACATAGCCCTCTTTCAGCCTGAGCCCTCATCAATTCATGTCACGAATTCCAAAGCACAGCCAGGCTCAGATGCCTCCTAGTCTTCTACATACACAGTCTACAGCTTTGTGAAGCCACAGGAAAATAAAGAGTACATAGATCCTTTTAAGCACCATGACATTTCAAATCCATGCTCAGTGTTTGCCATGGATTTGGCAAAGTCGATAACAGCACATAAGATTCTCTGCAGTCCAAAAACAACCCCAGTTGTGTGGCATATGGCTTCAGAACTTCTGAAAAAAATAAAAACTAAAAGGTAACACTCAAGAAAGTGTATTAAATGGGAAGGGGACCCTTTAATTGTATGGAAGGTCATTTAAATGTTCTGTTTTAGTAACACAGATGTATTCCAGACTGTCCCCTTTCACTGGTTCAAATATGCCCCCAGAGCCATTGTGTGTCTGCATGTGCAGGTAGTAAAATGGATCAGAATGTGGAATCGGAGCTTACCACATGTGCTATCATATTTCATACCAGAACAACAATACAAGATGGCTCAAGCAGTACATATATATACAATACAATACATATCTGCTCACATATTTGTCTTTTCTGAAAGTTTGTGATACAAAATAAAAGTGTTTTTGACTTTGACTTTTGAGGTGGACTAGATTTTTACACATAAATGCAGCAACGGAGTTGAGATGCCATTTTGTCCAAGGACAAATGTGACCATTTATATAAACATACAAAAATATGCATAAAAATAAGAGCATCCATGGAAAAATACTTTCCTCACTTGAACATAGGGTGGCATATAAACACTGTTACATGTTCAGTAATTGCAATTCCTGAGTCAATATAAAGAAATTAAACACAAAACACTCTTTACACTGAGGTTGGGAATGTTTTAGTCCAGACTGTTTTTTGAACAATGCACAACACTGACCATCCAATGAGAAAATAATTCATTTACATATCAGTCTTAAAGGCACAATAACAAAAACAACTTGGTTAATTCAATAAAAATGAATTATGTTTTTGATATATAAACCCACAAAACATTATAACTAGACCTGGACATTACAGATTATGTTTAAACTTAGTTTTTGAGTCTAGGCTTAAAATCCATTTGTTTAGTCAGGCTTTACTTAATTAACTTTAGGTTATAGGCAGAGAGAGTAAAGGGGCATGTGGCTGACGCTCTTATCCAGAGCGACTTACAATCATTAGTTACAGGGACAGTCCCCCTGGAGCAACTGAGGGTTAAGTGTCTTCCTCACGGACACAGTGGTAGAAAGTGGGGGTTTAAACCTGTGACTTTGTGGTCATCGGGTTCACAAGCAAGTGTTTTACCCACTAATTTACCCACATGGTCCTCCCCCATCCAAGGCGACTGCTACTCAAAAGTTCTGATGGAGATTGTAGTACCTAGTGCTGTGGACTAGAGACACACAAACTTCTCCACTACTGAGTTCCTCTTTTGTGTCTGGGTTCCTTCTGAGATTTCTTCCACTAGCTTAGGGAGTCTGTCGTCTTTGGCTTGTTCACTAGGGGCTTGAACTTGATTGTGTACTGCTGCTTTGGGACAACATTGGTTGTAAAAAGCACTATGTTAATAAAACTGAACTGAATTACATTGAGATGGAGTTAACAGATCACACACACAGAAGATAGGCTATTTGTGAAGTTTGTGTTAGTTATGTTTATAAATTGAACATGTTATCCGAAGTGTTCAGTGAAGAGGTGGGTTTTCAGTCTCTGTTTGAAGACTGCGAGAGTCTCAGCAGTTCTGATGTCCAAGGGAAGTTAATTTAACCACTTTGGTGCCAAAGCTGAGAAAAGTGTTGATGCAAGTCTTGATGCTTCGACCTTTGAGAAGAGGTGGGTCAAGACGGGCTGTTCTTGTTGCTCTAAGCGGGCGAGTTGTGAACCGTTGTTTGTTCAGTGGTGATAGGTAAGTTGAAGCTGGACCACTTTTGGCCTTTTAGGCCACTTTAGAATATTAAATCTAAAGAGAATAACCACAGGAAGCCAGTGAAGGGTTTACAATACTGGAATGGTGTGTGAGAATTTTGGTGTATGGAAGACCAGACAGGCTTCTGCAGTCTGAATCATTTATAGAGGTCTGGCTGTTTTCAGAGGAAGGCCACTAGGAGAGAGTTACAGTAGTCCAGTCTTGAGATGACAACTGACTGGACGAGTGTCTGAGTGGGGTCAGTGGTGAGGAATGAACAAATTTGCCTGAGGTTATTAAGAAAGTACCTGCAAGTTTGGGAGAGCTTGTTAATGTGAGATGAGGGCTCTTCCTCGAAAAAAAATATATTATGTTTTTGATGTGGGAGTGCAGTCAGCATTTCCAAAAATGATGACCAGGTGAAGTCTTGGGGATGCATCCCAAGGGATGTACAGGAAAGTGCTATACTCTGTTTTGCTGGGATTTAGCTTCAGGTGATGTTTGTCATTCAGGAGGAAATGTCGTTCAGACATGCAGTGATCTGGGCTGAGATCTGAGAGTCACCGGGAGGAAAGGAAAGGATGTGTTGAGTGACATCAGCATAACAATAGTAGGAAAAAGCCTGGGTGACTACGGCCCTCATAATAGGACACAATCCATTGACATGCAGAACGAGTTATTCCAAGTTTGGAGAGTGTAGCAAGGAGGATCTGACGGTTGACAATATGAAAAGCTTTTTGTTTCCAATCAGTACCATATTTGAAATAGAATAGAAACAAAAAATAGCAGAGGACTAATATAAATCTGCTCCAGTCCAATTTATGACAAGGGGCCTTAGAATCCTTGTCAAATCTATTAATGACGAGGGCAATTAATTTGTTACAAGAGGGCTAGCATGGTAATTCAGCTAGGGAGAGGCTAATTAGTGTTAATGCAGCCATGTTAAACGGAGAGCTGTGCGAAAGCAGACAGACCTTTGCTTTGATGTCTTTCTTTTCTCTGTGTGTTGATTTGTAGCAGGCACGTGCAACGAAAGCTGTTTCGTTGCACTTGCCTGCTCCAAATCAACACACTATAGAAGATAGGTACTGTCTGATTGACATCTACATCTACATGAAACCATGCATCAGTCTGCATTTTGTGTCACAAACTTGACACTTTTTCTGCTTTTTTCAGAAACCAGAACTGGGTTTTCTATTCAACATAATGTAAGTGTTACATCTGTACCCCTACGGACTCGGAGGACGTGACACATGTGACTTACCTGCTTTCTTAAAATTTTTGGAGGGTATGAAGTCTAGGTGCTTTTGATTTAGTATAATCAAATATTGGTCAGCTGTATGATGTTTGTGTACTCCTGTTTGTGTACCCCCCTCATCTGTAATCAGATAAGCTGGCCTAAATGTTTGAGTGTGGCTGTAATATTATGTCGTGCCTGTACGCTGAAGTGCGTGTGATTCTGTTTGTGCGTGTACATTTGTAGAGTGTACTCATCTGTGTTATTGATTGGTCCTGGTTGAGATCGCAGTGTGAGTAAAGATTTAAGGCGAGAGTCAATCTACCTGCATCAGCAGAGAGAACAGACTACCTGTAGAGAGACTGCAGAATCAATAGACAAACATTGAGCAGAGCCCCATACCTGGTCCACAAACACTCTCTCACACTCACAGAATGTACCAATGCACCAGTGGATAGTACATGTGCGGTTACATTTAAGGCAAAACTTTCAATGTGTTGAAAATAATTTGACATCACTTCAAGGTTTGATTAAGTGCTACCAGTGCTGATTTACCTGTAGGGCTGTCACTACTGCATTATATTTTGTCATTTACAGTCATTTACATAATATTTTGCTGATATATAATAAACTCTGGAAACTAGGGGTGTAATGATGCATCAAAACACACTCTATGGGCAAAAGTATTGGGACCCCCGACCATTAAACCAACAGGGACTTTAATGGCATTGCATTTAAATGCATAAACTGGAATTGGTCATCCATTTGGCGCTATAACAGCCTCCACTCTTGTTGGAATGCTTGCCACAAGATTTGGAGATTCTGTGAGAATTTTTACTCATTCATTCTGTAGAGCATTTATGAGGTCAGGCACTGATGTTGGATGAGAAGGCCTGGCTCGCAATCTCTGTTCCCGTTCATCCCGAAGGTGTCAGATGGGGTTGAGGTCAGGACTCTGTGTAGAGCCAGGCAAGTTCTTCCACACCGAACTCATCCAACCATGTCTTTATGAAGCTTGCTTTGTGCACAGGGGTGCAGTCATGCTGGAATAGAAAAGGTCCTTCCCCAAACTGTGTCCACAAAGTCGGAAGCATGCCATTGTCCAGAATATCCTTCACTGGAAGCAGATGTGTCCCAGTACTTTTATCCATGTAGTATATCATGATATTGCAATGCAAAAATATGACAATACACATTGTGGATGATAATGCCTCATGGAGAATAAGCAATGTATGAATCATGATTACTTTGTTGAATACATTGTAAGTGTATCAAATCGTGATTCCTGAAACGTGAGTTGACTGTGTGAGTTGAATGTACCCCTGTTTATTATTTACACTGATCACTGAGCTGATTCGTTTAAAAAATTAAAAATGGAAAAAAGTGGAGGAAGAGGAGTGGAATTTAGTGATGCATGCTCTGCGTGACAGGCGGAATCAAACCAGTCGCTTAACTTTGTTTTGTGTTATGTGGCTACCTGTTAGCTAGCATATGCACCACAACGGCCTCCACAAACAATAGAACAGGTTACATTGTGGCTAACACTCGACTTCCTCCCTTTCCCTTTATCCTTTTAACTATATCACAATTTTGAAACACTGAGATCATGCGCATAGACACAATATACTGCCACGGTCATCCACTTCAAGCATTTAATCCTCTAGCAGCTAAGTGTTGTGCCTATCTAATACATTCAAGTGTAGCAGAGCAATTGGAGAATATTCTTTTTTTCTTTCCCACTAATAAGCATATAAGCTCCATTAAACAATGAGGAGAGAATGGAGCAAAAGGGATTAAAGAAGTCAAACTAATAGTGCTCTGGCTGCTAATAAAATCATCTCTGTTGATAGGGCCTGGTGGAGTTAGGGCGAGTTCATTCGTGACACTTTGCTCTGCGGATGGCTAATGCCCTGAGCTGGAAAGCAGAGGATAAATAAAAAAAGAGTGCAAGATGATTGCTAATCAACACAGAGAGCGAGCAAGAGATAGGAGGAGAATAATTGGGCTAAAACGAACTGCGATGTCACCAATTAGCTTGAGGAGTGGGCGAGGAGCATGAGCACACTTTAATTATAACCACTTTTCCTGCTCACTTAGAGAAGCTCTCTGAGAAGCGAGCAAGGGAGCCACTCCAAAAATCACTCTTCAAAGGAAATGTTCTAAATGAGCTTCCTGAAGCTAATGAGGGACCAATTGCAAAAACCCATTCGTTCAGGAGGACAGATTCAACTTTACCTGGCTGGAAACGAAGTGGACCTGCTACTACTAGGACAACAAACAACGACTTCTGGTTACTGGAGTAAACTCTGGTAGTAACAAAGGCACAGTAATTTACTACTATTTCTCACTTTCATTGAAACGAGTGGAGAAATTCTGCTAAATATGCAGATTCTGTTTTCCTTAACAAATTAGACCCCTATATAGGAGAGGAGATATTTTATTATGTGATGACATCGTTATTGTACATATAAAAAAATGTAAAAAATGTATTGCAGTTTGACAGTTTTGTCATTGTTTGTCTTGTGATACTGTTATACGTATATGAATTGTAAATGCCATGTTATAGTAATTACTTTGTATTTACATAGTTACATCGTATAGCACAATGACCATAATGGTAATATGTAGCACATGTATGCCACATTCTTATAAATTGTCCAATTTCTTTTCTTGTTCCTCCAAGGCAAGTAAACACTTTAAACCATCTGTTTAGAAGCCATGCAGATGTAGCCCCGTCCTGCAGGCCCCCAGCTGTGCAAATGCAGACATCCTCAATCTGTGCAAATGCAGCATGTATAATTTACAACCGAAAATAATCATCAGAAGCGGAGCACGTGAAACACGAGTCATCTCTGCACCACCACTATGCAAATGCCACAGCCTGATGTCTACAAACACACTGGGCATATAATGAATAACCATAAAAAATGTGAGGCGTGCTCCATCGGGCTTAATCATGAAACACTTCATATTATGGATAATGTGAGAAGGCCTTGTTAAGTCAACAGTACATTTAAAGAAATGGTTCAACAAATAATCGCATTTAGACAATTTTCCAGTTACCAAAAATGTGTTCAATCAACCAGTTTTTTCTGCAACTAAATTAATATAATTTAGTTTCAGAAACAAAATCACAGATTCATCCTCAAATTCAGCTACGCTCACCACAAGGCTCCTCAGAGGGTGGTGAAGCCCACCTAGCTCATTACCAGGGCTGCCAGTCGCCCATAAAAGACACTTACCCTGGGAAATGCCTGAGGAAAGCCAGCAGCATCATCTCAGACCCCACACACCCCAGCCACAAGCCGTTACACCCTCTATCATCTGGGAGGTGTTACTGAACCATCAGACTAATGAACAGTTTTTGCCTTCAGGCTGTGAATTTTGCTGTTTGAGAGTGAATAGACAATCACACACACACACATACACACAAAATAAAATAGAATGTAAAAAATAAATAAATAAAGAGCACCATCTACGTATACATGTAGCCTGACAGCTGGTGTGCATATTTTTTTCAGGCCTCTTTATAATGGCCTTGTTTGTACTTGTATTTATGTTGCCATTTACGTTACAGTGTGCCCTCACTTAATTCGGTTCCTTAGTATTTTTCGCTATATGTTCATATTTATCGGACAAGGACTTCACGGTGGTCCAAAAAGTGATATATGATGACCTCATGTCCACTTGTAGACATAAAGTCTGCATGGTGAGGACAGCTGTGGAAAGTGGCGATGGTGGAATCAGTGTAGAATTTCACTGACCTCACCACTCCTGCCACTTGCTTGAAAATCAGTCTGTATGACCAGTCAGCAAAAATGTGTAATTGTAAAGTGATAAAAACAAGAAAGGGGAATGATCTATTAGATGATCTATAAGCCCTGAAATTGTGATGCTATTTTATATGATGCTATGTTTAAAATGAAATAATTTCAAATTTATAATGTATAATGGGTATGTGCACAGAGTTACCAACAGCATTAGCTTTAGGATGAATGCAGAATTAGTGCACAAACTCATTTATGGCAAGTATACACCAGTGAGCCTCTTCATTAAGTACATCTACCTGCAGCACTGCTCTGTGTGATGCACTCTGTGCAGCACACTAACATATCACTAACATGTCACTGCTGTGCTGAAAATGATCCACCACCCAAATAAAACCTGCTCACTGTTGGCCCTGTGGGGGTCTTAACCCCTGATAAATGGAGTAATAAGGGGTGTAACAAATGATGCAGCGAAACAGATGGACTACAATCTGTAATTTTAATAACAAGCGCACCTATACAGTCACTAGAGCTGATAAAATGGACAAAGAGTCCAGATACAAGGTGGGTGTACTTAATAAAGACCCTTGTGTGAATCAGAAGGTTGTGGGTTCGAATCCTAACTGCTAGTATTATCACTGAGGTACCCTTGAACAAGGTACTGTCCCCATACATTGCATTTAACCCGTTCACCAAGCGAAGCAGTGGACTGCCACCAATGAGGTGCATCCGGGATGCACAGAGAGATATTCACACTGTGTGCTGTGGTGTGTTCACGCATGACTATAAGGGGCCACTGTTCTTTTACTTTACACACACTGATAAAAACAAGGAACAGCAAGCCACAATAACAGGAGGGGTTATAAATGACTATGGTGACGATGTTTATCACATCGCTAAGAAATCAGTGAAGTTGCATAGTAGTAGAATTATAAAGATTTTATTCGTTTATCTGCAAAAAAATATTTTATATTAGTAAAGAGTGTTTTTCCAGACTGAGCTGTGGTGTTCATATTTTAAAAATGTTTTAAAAAGTTTTTTAAGAATGTTACATAATGTTAAATCATTTTTAATATTCATTTTGTACAATAATAAAACACATTCATGATTAAGAAAAAGGTTAACATAAAAACTTCCTATACCTTTTGTTTGTCGAGGTAATAGCTTGCTAATCACAAGTAGCAAGTTTTTGCTGGCCTTACATACTTTAATATCATTGAGCCTGTTGGAGCAAGGTATTCAAATTCACAATACTGCATCTTTAAAATGCTAGCTAGCATTAACACTGGCTACAAATTGGTCAACACAACTTGTTTCTCACTGCTATGTTTTTGTCGTAGCGCTGTGTTGATAACCACCCAGCCCTGACATCATGCAAAACTAATGGTGCAAGACTGACTGCTATGGGGACGTTGTGTATTTTGAGTCATGCAACCTACATGCCTTTCTGATGGTGGGAAAGTTGTACTGGTAATGGTAGTTGTACTTCAGAAATTCAGGTGAGATACATATTAGGATTGATCTTGGGCAAGGCAAAAGCAATTTGTGAATTTTGATCAGTGTTTTAGTAGTCGACCACAGTTACATAATGAGTACGCTACTTGTGACCATCTCTCATATACACTACCAGTCAAAAGTTTGGACTCACCTTCTCATTAAACCATTTCCTTTGTTTTATTATTGGCTACATTGTAGATTATTATTTAAAACATCAGCTATTGCTCTGATGACAGCTTTGCACACTCTTGCCATTTTTTCAATCAGATTCCCGAGGTATCGACCTGGAATGGTATTTAATTAACAGCTGTGCTTCGTCAAGATTTAATTCGTGGAATTTCTTGCCTTCTTAATGTGTTTTGGGACCATCATTTGTGATGGTCGGCTTGGTACATAGTTAGTAATCCTATTCCACTACGGTTCTACTCCACATTATGGCAAGAACCATTTAACTAAGCAAAAAAAACAACAGTCCATCATTACCTTATTACAAAATATATATTCTGGTTTGCTTAACTCTTTTTTTTGTTTACTGCATAATTCCATGTGTTCCTTCATCGTTTTGTTTGTTTTCAATATTCACAATGTAGAAAATAATAAAAACAAAGAAAAAACATTGAATGAGAAGATGTGTCCAAACTTTTTCAGAAAAAAGCTTAACATGTATAACAATTTTTTGGTAAAGTTTCTCTCATTTTAACCAGAACATACTGGTCAATGCTTCTTTGTGACTGCCAATGCTGACACTTTCCTGTATTGCTGGAAGTTTTAGTATTATTTTGCCCTTGCCTGTGCATTTACATTTTGCCAAATCATAACAGGCAATAGATTTTATATTATCTTTTTGAGACTGAAGCCTTTAGACTTACTCTACGTTCTCTGGGTTTTCCTCTTGCTTCCTCCTCAGGGATTTACTTGTGCATGCAAGAATTGCTAAGATGGTCCAGGAGGAACAGCTCTGTCTGTACTGCACTGAAGACGGATTAAATATTCCCTGGACAGAAGTAACAATCCAGCAAGAGTGTCTCAGAATAAAATGAATAAGAGGAGGCCATGAAAAGTGAGCATATATGCCATTTCACGTCCTTAGGCCTGTTGAACTGACCATAACTAAATTGGGGAGAAAATTGGGAAAAATGCAAAACAAATACGTACAAATATGTACCAATAAAGAAAGTTCCGATGTTTTACTATCCCTGGGGACCCAGAAGAACTCAAAAGACCATGATAGATATTCTTCTAGTTGAACAATATTTACTGTAGGTAAATATAAATTAGTTTGGTTGTTATGCAAAACTTACCCCAGCTTGATTCTGGGGAGCTCCCAAACTGTGCTGGACGTCAGCCCTCCATGATCAGCTCACCTGCTTTAGGAAATGAACTCCTTCTTGCGATCAGATCCCTGGCTCTCTTCAAGCATCCCACCTCCCCAAGGAGCACCTAGGGGACTAACTAGTACTCACGCTCATTGCTTGCATACTGTTCCTATTTAAAAAGAAGTAAAAATTAAAAACCTTGGTCTCTTGTTCTCCATGTTCTTGCTAACTGTGTATTAACCTCTGACTTTTTCTCTATGACAGGGTATGTTAACTTAGTTGGTAGTAACTTAAAATGCAGATGTTAATTTGAGAATAGCTTAGTAGGTATGACAAACAGATGTGGACTACTGAAGCACTGGTGTACATCGTGCCAAATGCCGCAAATGTGAATGTAAATGTATATGGAAATTTAGGTTTTAGTGTTGATTCCCCCACTTCAACACTCCTCCGGCCCCCAAGAAACTCTAAAACGTTAGTTAAATTGGTGGGAAAATTGCATTTTTTAAATACTTTAGGTACTATGTATCCAAAAAGCCTGGCAAATTACAGGACAAAATGAAAAAAAGAGAACATGCAAACAAAAACCCAACCAGTTGCCACACAAGCAACGTTCCGGAAAAGCAAATATGAGGCTACTAATTACACTCATACCAATATCAGCACCTTAAATGCTATTGTCAAAGCCAAGAAACAAATTAAGAAAGGGACTTTAAAAGCAATTTGTGGCTACATGTACACTTGCTTCAGTGCATCTTAAGTATGGTGACAATTTATTTTCCATAAAACCTCCACTTTCTGACCTTCATTACAGAAACTGTTCAAGTAAACAAATGGGTTTTTGAAGTAGAACTACAGTTTTAAACTATTGGAGACGATCAACTTTAAGTGGAACACTTGAGCAGAACTCTCCACAGTAAAGTAAGGAACAGTAAAGTGAGTGCCTCGCTGTAAAAAGTGAGCGCCATGCTACACTGTTCTATTTTACGCTTCCTCCAGTGCTTCTCAGAGAAGTGCTTGCTGACATGGGAAAGGAACATTCAGACATAGGCTGATGGATATGACAGCCGAAAAGTTCGAGAAGACAGAGTGCCACATTCACGGTGACATTCAGACACTCTCGCTATGTTACATACAGGGAGGCAGTGGCAGGTGGCAAAGGTAAAAAAAGGTTTTGAAGAAAAAGGAAAAGATAAAGTATCAAGAGGTGCCAAAGATTCATGAGGAAATGGGATGCTTCATTAGGTCATTCCTTATTTAACTATCGCCAGTTATGTACAATTACAAGGATGTTATCATTGATTTTATTAATAATAGAGTAATATAGCAATTATACTGATAATTAAGCAAGTAATTATTGACAATATTTATAAAAGATTTTATTTGAGTGAGTATTCATGACATTTGTAACTATAATTCTGGTGTCAGTTTGTTCGATTTCACTAACGCATGCAGTCTGTATTTGAATGCTAATAGCTCCTCCTTGTGAAGAATTTTCATACTGCTGAATTTTCACACAGTAACCTGTGCATTGACTGTTCATTAAAACAACATAGTAATAACTAATCATGATTGAATAAGGACACATAATTTTAAATCAATTGATTCTTAATAGAGCAAATGATTTTGATCAAGTGATCATGACCTGCAGGTATATACAGTCAGCTAATCCAAAAGTTCTACCCATGCTCCACTCAGGAATTAATACTTTTTAGCAGAAGCTGTGAGTTTTAGAAGGAATTTGATGATAATCCCATTATGTCCAATGAATTTATGTTATAGTATGGAGTGTCTGTATAAATGCTGCATTTCCTAAACTTTTAAACACCACTTGGACCATATGGCCTTCAGCAGGAGACAGCAGCGGCTCTACACGCCCTCAACATCAACGGGACTGCAGCAGAGAGAGTGAGCAACTTCACATATCTGGGCATGAATCTCGAGGATCTCCCAGGGACTGAAAGCCCGGTCTCACAAGCTTTCGTGCAGCCATCACGAAATACAATTTAATCAAAATACGTGCTGCAATCACAATTTAGGGCTTTTTTTCGTGCTAGGACAATGCTTCACTTTTTCGTGCTAGGACAATGCTTCACTTTTTCGTGCTAGAACAATGCTTCACTTTTTCGTGCTAGGACAACGCTTCAGTACCGTATGTATTTTCGGCAGTATCGGCGCTAACTGGGGACTGAGGGACAGTAGGAGAGAAATAATGAGTTGATTCCTTATCGTATTTGTTTGCAAAGCGGTTAAAACAGGTTGA
>JBBPCY010030500.1:0-14193 GCA_037974405.1 Brachyalestes nurse | reverse complement strand
TTAATACTTAAGTATTTTTGGAAGCAAGTACTTTAGTACTTTTACTTAAGTGAAATTTGACTGTATGACTTTCACTTGTATTGGAGTAAAATTTGACTAGTGGTATCTGTACTTTCACTTAAGTAATGAAGTTAGGTACTTTGTCCGCCTCTGGTCGCAACTGCAGACCATCATAATAAAAGCAGTTGATCTTTTCATATTATGACCTTAGCTATTTTGGGACGTTTTTAATGTGCCATCTCATGACACGTGGTTACTTCAGCTATGGTAGTATGGAAACAGAAAGAAAAATCTGTATTTTATTAGCTCCACCCGTAATTGGCATTGTAAGGGAAGGTCATACTTTCAAGGCATCACTTTCAGTCAGTTCCAGAACCAGTCAGTGGCATCCACAGTGGCTTCAATAACAAACATGTTGACTATATGCAAGTATTATTTTACCTAGGCTACTAGGTTGTCTTGATTCTCATCCTAGTTTATTCTGTTTATTAACAGGATAAATAGACGGATTTGGCAATGCCACAGTGACTTATGAGCTCTTTAGGCTGGTACTGAGGGTATTGATTTCATATTTAGAATTCAGTCAAGCTGACAGCGTGCGTGTCCATCTCATCGCAACATATTTGCATAGCCATTTTCTTTTGAAGCCCTCAGTCTTCCACCTAGACAGCTGGGTGTTTTTGTTAACAGTGCCACCACCCAAGGCATGCTGCAGATTGGCAGAGTTTGTGACTGCAGCCTCTGAACTCATGTTTGTAATGGGAAGTTTGCTTGTATTAATCATTCTGTCAGACAAAGAGAACGCATAACCCGAGGGGTAAAAGAGAAGAAGGGGCCCTCTGAAAGCCCATGGATTCTAGCTGAGAAAAGAGGAACAGGGGCTGGGTAGTTTGTGTTGGGAGCTTGTTATTAATTCTAACAGTGACATGTACTGCACCAGTGCCGGCACACGCTCTACAGGGGCAGCCACAGCTTTCCCCTTTATATGGATATAAGTGAGAGGCACTCAAGGTGAGGATACTGCATGAATAGCGCATTTAGGGCCTTATTTATCAAATATGTGCACTATGTCAGGGGGCTATCAGCCTGGAAGGATACTGGCACACAGTGACTCTCAGACATTACATTACACTGATTTCTACACTGTATACACACCTCTATAGGCTTGTGTATCAAGTTGTGTCTTACATATTAAATGTCACTGCAAAATGTATTGTCTCTTAATCATTATTGTGACATCAACCTTCCCAGTACTGATATCACAAAAGTGTATCTTCACAAAAATTTGCAGAACCCGCAAATCACCAGATTTTTTTGTGTAATTCAGTGCCATGAGCATGCTGACCAATCAAAGATGTTCTTTAGGTCATTCACATGATCCTACATGCATAAATAGTAATTTAGGTGAAAAACAATGAAGTCAAATCTTTAACTAGTCGCAACCAGGATTCTCAAATATTGCAATGTGACATTGTTCTTAATATCATCTCATACTAATAATACTGGATTGGAAATCCTATGTTTGTAAGTCTACAGTTTTTGCACAAGTATTCCAGATGAATTGCAGATTTATTTTTAACCACTTCAGTGGCTTTTCCCCCATTCTCTGGGGGAAAATGAATAAAGAACAACATCTTGTTGCAGATGCAATGTTGAGATGCAATGCAATGTTGTTCTTCTCCAAGAACCTGCCATAATGCGCACTGCTTCTAAGAGATGTCAGCTTGTGTTTGTGATACCATAAACTTCCATCTGAGGTCACCATGCTGTGTACCTGATGCGTTGTGGCCCGCACCCTCCACATGTGTTCAACATGTGTTCAACTTAAATTGATGTATGGCCATGATTCCTCACATGGCACGGTGAGGTTGACAGTTGCTATAGAAGACGAGATGATTGATCACCTTGGCCGCTCCTGCATATGGTGATGTGTGGATTTTGAGCTTGCGGTGGAGCTGTTGGCAGAACGGGTGACAGCATTCGTCTGTTATGAAGATCCAGATGATAAATGACACAAGCCACTATGTTTTTTGTTTACGGAGATTTGCATCACTTCATCCTCCATTAATAATATGCTATGCTCAATGGTCATTCATTGTGTAGGAATCACTGCTATGACTTTTATTTAGTGGTCAGAAATCAGGGCCTGCCCAAGAACAGAGTAGGAGTATTGATGTATTCTCTACTCCATGCATTTGCTTAGATGCAAAAGTATGAATTTGTTTCCTTTTGTAAGTACTTTGTTTTGTTAAAGCAACAAACAAAAAAGGCTTTCCAAGCATGGGTAATGGTTTGTCTAAAAATTATTTCTGTTCATGAATTCTCATTGGTGGTGTAATCTGGTTTTATATTTAATCTGTGCTGGATAGAAGGTTCCCTCAAGGTGTTTATTAGCTTTTTTCCCCATTTCCCTGTTTTGCTGATTTTAGAGTTTAGGTGAAAAGGACAAGAGCCACTTCGAGTCCCTTAAAGCTTTAAGTGCATTCTCATGTGGATGAATGCAAATTCTGTGATTTTCAAGTAGTGGCGGATCAGGGTATGATTCTCAGTGATGCAGTCAAGTGCCTGCAAGTAGAGCTGAACCAATCAAGCAAGGTTAGGGCTAGCAGCTGCTCCTGCATTTCATTCAGTCTTCCCAGATTAATGAGGAAAAGAAACATACTTTCCCAGGTTGAATGATAGAGTATTCAGATATTCAGACATTGTGTTGAAAGTACTACTCCTAATTAGATGAATCCTTTTTATACCAACTGAAAAGGTTCTATCATGAAGTTGGTGGCAGTGTATGTCATTCAATAAAATAACTAATTGTGTTTTTGTGCCACATTTTAAAGCATATAATATATATATATATATATTACTTTAACAACATGCACTGTGTTGCCTTTCAGGGATGGTAAACTACAGTGAGGTGTCTGGCTACCCACTTGTCCAACATTGGAAGCTGCGTTCCATTTTGTATCATGTGAAGCTCAATCAATGGGTCCTCTCTCAAGGTAAACTTCAGTACAGTCTAAAACAGTTAATAGTTTCTGCGGTTTGGGAAGTGATAAGAGCAGGACAAATGCTCAACCAGTTAGTCATTTTTACTTTTAGTATTTTTTTCATGCTAAATGAATTTGTATATCTTGGTAAATTTAACTATAGGGAGTTCTGTGGCAGAGATGGGTCCTAAGACTATTGGTCTTCCTTTTCTGTTCTGGTAGGCTCATTTCTTCCTGTAGTGTTTGACTGAGGAGATTTCCTGACACTGCATGGGCTCATGGGCTTTATATCATGGGCTTTGACTGCAGGTGGAACACGAAAGACTTTCCCTCAGATTACACCAACAAGGGGTATTATCTTTTGTTCAGTGCCATTGACTTACAAATAGAATGTTCAGATCAGTAACGCGGTAATGTAAGGAATTACAGACAAAAAATTGGTAATATTTTACTTAGTACAAATGTCAGTAACACGCATTACAATGCATTTTTAACCTAAATGTGGGATTTTTGATCTGTAAATGTTGAGCTCTATATGTTTAGAATGTATGCCAATTGGTCACGCCCCACAATTACAATTGGCTGTTGCTTAGCAGTGGGCTGGACTGCGTGCTGTGATTTGCCCTCACCAACATGGAGGATTTGCCTTAAATGGTCTTAAATTTAATTGTTAAATATGAAAAATATATCTCACACTCTAAATGCAAAATTTCACCATTAGATAGGGCTTGGTGACACCTTTCCAATGACCCCTCGAAAACCATTATTAGCCGAACATCTCTGCCACATCACCTTCCACTGGCTGTGTAGTGAGCTAATTGAGTGTCATGGGCTACATTTAGATTGCCAGATTCATATTTCCAGTTATTATGGTGAGAGTAACTTAACAGTAATGCAATAGTAGTGTAATGCCTTACATTTTAAATACAGTTATATTGTAATGTAACAAATTACTTTGAAATGACAGTAACAAGTAATAAATAATGCATTACAGTTTTGGAGTAACTTGCCCAACAGTGTTTGTATTGTTCATTCATTCAGTGTATTTACTTCAAATGCTGTTTTAAATAGTAATGCTTCTTACATAATAAATGGTGCAAAATGGCCTTTAAAGTTTTATTTCTTCATTCTCATTACTCACAGTGGTCCTCCTCTGTGCTTCTCTCTTCCTATTAGATAAAAAATGATGAATTTTTCATCTAATGCAGAGGAGAGAGTTTGCACTTACATTTTTTGCTATATTTTTCTCCAGTGTTTCAAATCATGTTTTATGTGGTGGAACACTTGAGAGTGTAGCAATATGTCATGGTGAACTGGTGATCAGTATTCAACCTTAATAACCAGCATTTTCAAAAGCATAAGAAAAAATGTTTCAGTGAACACAAGCAGGAAATGTTTTGTTAAACTGATAGCTTACACTGATGATCAGTATTCAACCTTAGTAACTGATAACTTACACTAAATAAATAATGCTATGCCAAAGAATCATTGCTGAAAGCTAAACTTTTCAATGCAATATTAGTACAGGATAAGTTATAGGCTAATACAATATATGATCAAGTCATTGTTTCTTTTCTCACTCTTTCTCTTACTCTCTCTCACACACTCTCTCTCCCTCCAGCCTTCAGTTCAGCCATCCGGTCTTTGGATGGCGCCACTTTGCGCAGTGACTTTGTGTCCATTCTAAAGGAATTTGGCAACCATTACATCCAGGAGGCAGTGTATGGCTTCGAAGAATCCTGCACCATCTGGTATCCCAACAAGCAGGTGCAGCGACAGCTGTGGCTAGAGTACCAGGATATCAGCAAAGGTGAGGTGTTTGTATTGTAGTTTATGATTTGATTATTTTATTGCCTTTGATGAATATTTGAATGAATATTTAACAATGCAAGCAAATTAATTTAAGTGAAAGGCTCACACATGTACCCAACATATCACTGTTACAGAATTGCATAACAAACTGATACAACATAATTTTTACAACATAACACTTTTTGGGCTTTAGGAAGTCAAATCCACATTACCTGCTTCTTAGACAATTCAGACACAGCTATTAAAAGCCATGGACATGCTGCAGCAATCTAGCAAGTTGACAAATGTGACTAAAATGATCTGTGACTGAGGCCTGACATTAAGTCTCATGGCACTTTGAAGTATGACTTGAGAGGCAGGTCCTGACAAGCGGAGTCAATATTGGCCCGCTTGAACATTTTTAGTTTGGTCTGAACATAGCCTTACTCATTCTGCCAGTGCGAGGGCTGGAAAACTAAACCCTAGCTTGACTCATGGGAGGCCAGCTGTTCAGTCGATAAAGGGGGGTCAAGGCAGATGTGGGGCTTAAGGTTTTCCATCTGAACCTGAACCCATGCCAGCTTGCCCCCATTCTCAAGAGACCTTTAAGCTACCTCACCCAGCTTATCTTGCTTCAGCTCAGCTCTTCCCATGGATATTTACAATGTGAGAAGGTAAAGGCAGAACAGCCATAGAGACCAGAGCTTTAATTGCCCCTGAAATTTGAAACAGTAAATATTTATGTAAATATTTTTCCCAAGAACATTCTGTTCACCAGTAACCAGAACAGAATAAAATCTCATTCATTATTTTTTTAAGTAAGTAAAATGCCCATTTGGTATACGTGAACACCACAGCACACAGTATGAACAGCACAAAATTCTCTCTCCAAATTTGAGCTAAGATGGCGGTGCACACGGACGCAGCGGCTAGCGGCTCCCCTGGTGCTATTTTTTTGTTTATCGTATGTCCCTGCGTGTGTTAACTACCAATACAGTCGGCAGTTACGGGAGTTACTGGACATAGGCTGCAACATGAAACCAATAATCACAGATGAATCTCATCACTCATACAACTTCCCAACTGAGATTGCAAGACCACCAGGTGCTCCGAGGATTGTTATCGGCACTGGCAGGCGGCATGCCGCTCCGGCCTACTACCAAGACTGAGGAAAGATCTGCACAAACCTCCTCTTCCGAGCACGTTCCTCACCAACCCAAGATCCCTGATCCACAAAATGGACGAGCTAGAACTACTCATGGAGGGAAATCGCTCGGGAAATGTTCGGGACTGTTGTGTTTCATTAATATCTGAATCTTGGCTGAACCCACTGATTCCCGAATCGGCTGTGCAACTAACAAGCCGAAATGTACATCACTGGGACCGAAACAAAGACTCCGGTAAGAGCAGAGGGGTGGTTTGTGCATGTACGTGGATTACAGCTAGTGTACAGATAGTTTAGTCATACATAAACACTGTTTGCCTAACTATTTCAGTTAAATGCCGTCCTTTTTTCTTACCGAGAGAGCTAACAGCTGTGCTAATCACGGCTGTTTACATTCCACCCAGCGCTAATGTTAGCATAGCTACAGTGTTACAGTGAACAAACGCATCTGAGTGTTTCCCAACCAGAAGCCCTGGATGACCAGCCAGGTCCGCAAACAGCTCAAGATTCGGAACTCCCGCCTTCAGGTCAGGAAAAAAAGAACTGTACAGTGCTGCCAGAGCGGATATGAAAAGGACAATCAAGAAAAACAAATCTGACTACAGAAAGAACGTAAAAAATCACCTCCTGGACAACAGCTTGGCAGATGTGTCAGGGTATTCAGCAGATTACCAATTTCAGGGGGCAGACCGACGCAGCTGGGGACTCGAGCATCGCACTAGCAGAAGAGCTGAACCCCTTCTTTCGCACGTTTCGAGACTCAAACCCCACAGCTAGCAACGACACCATCCCAACATCAACCAGTTTCCAGCTCCTTTTCACTGACTGTACAGGTGCAGGACGTTAAACGGATGCTCAGCAGGGTGAACCCCAGGAAAGCGGCTGAACTGGATGGAGTTCCGCGGAAGGTACTCAGAGCCTGCGCAGACCAGCTCTCACGGGTCTTTACCACAATTTTCAATTTCTCCCTGACACAAGCCTCCATCCCAGCCTGTGTCAAGTCTGCCACCATCATCCCAATACTCAAGAAGTCAGCCAAAGATAGCCTAACTGACTACCACCCATCATCACTAAGTGTTTTGAGCGGCTAGTCCTAAACCACATTAAAGCCTGCGCCCCCCCTCCTTTGACCCACACCAGTTTGCCTACAGAACAAACAGGTGAACAGAGGATGCCATAACCACTGCCCTTCACACCGCGTTGAGCCACCTGGAGCATCGGGAGAGTTAGGTTAGAATGCTCTTCATCGATTTCTGCTCTGAGTTTAACACCATCACCCCCGACATCTTGGTGAGCAAACTGTCTGACCCGGGAATCCCACAACTCACCTGCTCTTGGATCAAAGACTTTCTCACAAACCGGACCCAGACAGTAAGAGTGGGACCCCACCGCTCCTCCATCCGGACACTGAGTACAGGCTCCCCAAAAGAGTGTGTGCTGAGCCCACTGCTGTTCACCTTATACACCTCTGACTGCAGACCTACCCACATCAGCAACACAATACTTAAGTTTGCTGATGACACAACACTGGTGGGGCAGATTTCTGGTGGAGTCTGCCTACAGGGATGAGGTCTTGAGTGGTGCTCGGCAAAGAAAAAAAAAACCTGAGATCATCCTGGACTCCCCACCCCCCCACATCAAGGGTGACTGTGTGGAGAGGGTGCACGCCCTCACCTTCCTGGGCACCATAATCTCCACCGACCTCTCCTGGACTGCTAACACCATGGCGGTCATCAAAAAGGCACAGCAGTGTCTGAACTTCCTGAGAGCGCTCAGGAAGAACAACATCAGCGAGAAGCTGTTGGTGACCTTCTACGGCTCCACCATCGAGAGCATACTGACTTACTGCATCCCAGTATGGTTCTCCCACTGTACAGAGTCAGACCGGAAGAGACTGCAGAGGGTAGACTGCACAGAAAATCATCGGCTGCCCCCTCCCCTCACCGAAAGACATTTACACATCCCGCCACCTCAACAGACCTGAGGGAATCATCAGAGACGGGACCCATCCTGCTCATGACCTGTTCAACCTTTTGCCTTCTGGCAGGTCCATCAGAACTAGGACCAACAGGCTCAGAGACAGTTATTTCCCACAAGCCATCACTGCACTAAATACACACAAACTCATACCATTACCACTCACAGACTGTGTACAATAAATCTTGTAGTTTTCCACAAATCTCAGGGCAATGTGCAATAATCTCAATACTATCTACAACATGTGCATCTATTTATTAATGTATAGTGTCATTTTATACATTATTTTGTTACATAATTTTACATATTCATATATACACAAGTGCAATTTGGATCCCACGTCAATAAGTTCAATACTTTATAATACCTGACCATATGCTGCTTCATGTTTGATGTTTATTATCTATACTATGTTAACGTCTGCACTGTTTACTGTCTGCACTGTCACTGTCTGTATTTGTTTGCACTATCTATCTATTTAACCCATTCACCAAGTGAAGCAGCGGACAACCAGGAACACACCGGGGAGCAGTGTGTGGGGATGATATCTTGCTTAAGGGTACCTCAGTGATACCACTAGCAGACCTGGAATTTGAACCCACTACCTTCTGATAACTCCCTAACCACTAGGCCACCAGCTGCCCCATTCCTAGTGATTTTGTAGCTTTACGAACTAGTGTTGTCATGATACCAGAATTTTGATTGCAGTAAAAAGTGTAGTTAATCAGTGCTTGACACCAAACAATTCTGTGGAAAAAGTTAACCACTTGTTAAACTCTTGACACTAAATATTATTTAACTGAACACAAAAGACTTTGAAGCTTTATTAACATGTCTGTATCATTTTATCAGTGCAAAATGCTGTAAAAAAGTACCCTAGGACAAATCCTGTAAGTTTGGTCCTACTGTGCACCATGTCACATATTTATGATGGCTTAAAAATTGTTTGAGATAATGAAAGAAGTCCAACATTTTAAAGGTGTGGCACTCTGTCAGAACCTGACCAAACCTGACGTGAACAGACTAGTCTTGTGAGGGTAAACTATAGGTCTCGGTATGTCATCATCTCAATTGATGTCAGCATTGCTACCTGTATGTCATCATCTCAATGCAAATCCAGTGTGTGGCAATCAACATATAGAGCGCCTCCTTTTCATGAAAGAGACAGTGTTAAGTAAGTCCAATTCCCAGGTCACTCAAAATGTTTTTGTTGAAATGCTGGCACACCAAGCTATCCATTCAGTCATAGATGTTTTCACATATTTGGAAGGTGGATAAGTAATGACCCTCCTCTCTCCACTGCTTCACCCCAGTAACTGGTCCAATCGACCATTTTGCCTTCCTCCCAAGGACATTGCCTTCACAATTTACAACATTCACACTTCTGACAGACTCCTGCAGACAGACTCCTGCCCACCTGAAAACTCCATTATTCTTCATTTTTTTCAGCCTCTGTGTTGGCCAGAGATAATATTATTACATTAGATTCTGTGTGCAATAGGTAGATTTTAGAAAGTGTAACAGGCATGTGTGTGTGTTTGTGTGTGTTTCCTTCTGCATTATTTCCTTGTCATTTCAGGATTGCCAGGGACAGTTTGTGTGTAGATATCTCTCAAATTAGAGGCATCCATCCTGCTGTAACAGAAAGGGAGACAGCCAGAAGTGTTGCGACTTAGACTGGGTTAGTATCTGCAAACAGCAGAGATAGGGAATGAAGAAACAGAGAGACAGACAGGCAGGCAGGCAGGCAGGGCACGACTCCTAATTCCTCCGGTGCCCTAGTAAAAGGTCCTGCTCTTTGGGTGTTGGTAATGAGCTCACTGGAGACTTGGCTGGAGATTCGCGCTCCTGCCCTTGCCCCAGATAGCAGGAACCCTTCTGGAGCTGATCTGCAGCGCCCAGGCATTTTGGTGTGAATGGAGAGAGATGCTGTCCACCAGCTCATGCATATTCATAAATCACTTGCGGGAGAGATATGGGAAAACTTATCCTGATGCATAAGCAGAAAATTATGCAGAAATCGACTAATTAGTATTTAAAGTGAGAGGTTCAACATTTCTGTATCACATTAGGTGTCTAGGTTGCCTAGGTTTTTTTCTTCTCCTTTTTATTGTTACTTAACATGTTTGTTTGAGCAATAGCTAATAGGTTAACAAAATGTGTATCTCCATAGATAAGTAGAAATGGGAAATATTAAGTGTGACGCTTTGGTGGCTATAGTTTATCATTATTTAGTTGCTGTTGACAGGAAGCAGAGCTTGAGGTCACATAGGGAGTGGCAAGGATGGACAGGATCGGGAATGAGTTAATTAGAGGGACAGCTTGAGTTGGACCTTTTAGAGGAAAAGAGGCAAGATTGTGTTGGTTTGGATATGTGGACTTTGAGTATGCTGGAAGAAGGATGCTGAGGATGGAGCTGCAGGGAAGAGGAGAAGTGGAAGGCCTAGAAGGAGGTTTATGGATGTTGCGAGGGAGGACATGCAGGCAGTTGGTGTGAGAGAGGAATATCCAGGGGATAGAAGGAAATGGAGATGGTTGATGCACTGTGGTGACCCCTAATTGGAAGCAGCCAGAAGTTGAAGAATAAGGTTACAGCTTTTGTTGGGTTTTTCTTTTTTTGGGGGGGGGGTCTATTTATTAGGTATATGTGCTGCTGTGTTGAGCCCCTTAAAAATTGAGGCATGTTCCTAAAATACACATACCCTAGAAGTATGGGAATTGTCAATATTGATAAAAGTAGAGCTGGACAATAACAATGACTAAAGAAAAACTCTTTTTTATGTGTGCTTTCTTTTTGTGTAATTGTGTTTACGCACATGCAAGCATCTATGCATGTACTGAGTAAGTGGTTTTGTGCCAAGTTCAAGGAGGCCTTTTTAAACTGGTGTGAACAGTATCTGTTCATAATGCAGCTTCAGCCCTACTCTTTTATTAAGAAAGACAGAGTAAAGTAGACGAAGGCCCTGGCTGTTTATTCTTTTGAAGCAAAGGCTTGAAATTACAAACTGAGTCGCTATGCAGCAGTTATTCCAGCATGTTTTGGTGTTAAACAAACTGATAATCATACTGAAGCGTATCTACTCAATAAACCCTGTTTCAGTTTTCTGAACACATGGATCTTCTCTATAAATCTCAATCAACCCCACAACATTATCTGAAAGCATAGATATAAGTGCAAAATCTGTAGAACTTTGTTTCCATGAAATATGGATCATGTTGTCTGTAATATTTTACAAAATGATCAGTGTGCTTTTGACAAGAGGTCCAAATGCACACCATAGCAAATGTTAGTGGAAGGGGTGTAATACATTGTGTCTTATAAATAAGTAAAGCTGTTATATTCCATGTGACCAGGCAGGTGCACATGATATTGTTTGATCATCATGGTTGTGATGTTAGTCTTTACAGTACGCATCATATGACACATTGCTGTATACAAATAAGCCTACTAATGAATTACAAATTGTTTGTGTGCTGTGAGCATCCTGAGCAGTCACATTTTGTTTTATTATATTGCAAGACAAGCTGTAATAAAAGGCAGTATATTTGCAATATGGTATTGTTCATACTGCACTGTCTTAAACCCAGAGTGGAGACTGGCCTACCTTTCTCTCTTACTATCCCATTACATGCTATCTCTTAAAGCAAGGTCGGAGGCTAACGGCTGAGCATAACCCCACTGCTGCAGCGACCACTGGAGCCTGGGGAAAGCAGAGAGATGATTAGAAGATGGAGGGGGTGTGAGGGGCTGCTCTCTTGCTCTTGCTTGCCATGAAGAAACTCCCTTGAGTCCCCCCCCCCCCCATTTCTTTGCCGGGGAGGAGGTGATGAATGTGCACTATGTGTTCAACTGCAAGACAATTAAAAGCGCAGAGAGCAGATGTCTTCTGTCAGGCACTGTCTTTGCTAGCATTCAGCAAAAGGGAGGGGATCGACAGGTCGGCGAGATCGAAAACTTGCATCGCACTTGCTCTATATAAAAAGCCTATTTCTTCCCTCACAGTGACCTGGAGAAAAGTATAAAATGTTTAAACAATATTGTCAGCAGGTCACCCGCCAGATGAATTGGTTCTGAAAAAAGTGATTGTTAACATAAATTGAAAACAAAATTTAAAAACAAATATTTCCAGCCAGCTTGTACACCAGAATCAGGTCATCCATGAAACGGTGCAGTTTAGGTTTGTGGAAAGGGTCTGTTAACACAGGTAACATATAATTAGGTATGGAAGCAAGCAGTGAATTTTTATGTTTATTTTTTAAATGAAATTAAGTCAATCGGCTGAAATGCAAAAATTCCTGTTAGAATGTAGAAAATCCTTGAATTATAATAATGACTATCAAACGCAGGGAAGATCATGTCATAGCTAATTATAAACAATTAGCGTTAATTAGTGTTTTGATTTAATGGGGATATTTGCAAACATTTGATTGCTTTTTATTAACTCAGTCACTGCTACTGTAAAAGTTACTGATTTTTTTCCATTACAATTAGTGTGTACTTGCTTTCAGCACAGCTACTCTATTTAGCTTATAATGGCAATGGGAAATAACGTTGCAGCTCCAGTTGTAACCTAAAGATGCAAAATGTAGGCACCTACAGTATCTTTGCTGATCAACTACATCTAGGGTAAGTGTACATTTGATGTTTCACTGTATTATTTCTTTATGACCACCTTACTGCCTATTATTTGTTGAACCTTTTAATATTAGGTCAAAGTTGTTTTCAACCTTTTGGCCAGCATTGTTTAACATATCTAGACTTTTTATACCAGTGTAGCTGTAACTGCAGCCTGTTATATCATTATGTTAATGAAATAAATACTAGTTTAAGTGATTAGGACTGAGCCTGAGCTTAAAATTAGCACCCCTGGTGTACTCCCCATTCACACTCATTTGTGCATGAAATCTGATTGCCTCCTGCAGCGAAATTTTAAGAGAAACAAAGGCAGTGAAGGAGGGGGGAAATCTGCTTCTTTAATCACCCGTAAGCCCATCTCCTTCCTCAAATATTTATTTTGTAGTGCCTGCACCTACGTGCCTCATCACTTTTAACTCATAGCCTCATGAAAAAAGAGCCTAGTAGCTCTTGAATGAGTCAGAGTTGGTTCTGTTGCAGGACATTCTCCTGAGGAAAATTTGTCAAAAATGTATTCCAAAAAGAGGCATTCTCCTTATCCACATTGTCCCAGATGATCTAATTAGTGGCAGCTAGAAGAGTTTACGTTTGATAGAGGGGTATTAGTTAAAGCTTCTATCCTTTGTCCGGAGGTAATTTGGGGTTATGCACATGTCCTTCAGCTGGAGAGCCCTGCTGGACCAACTGAATTCAGTAAATACAGATGAGCAAAGAAGAGATTTGTCCTTGCATTAAGTGGCCTGTGGATTTATGATTGCCTTTCTCTCTTTTTCTCTCTCTCTGTCCCTTCCTCCCTCCCTGGCCTAATGAAGAATTGTCCTGTTTAACATTTCTTTCATAGCAGAATGCATTGCAAGTAACCATAAACCACACCGTTTTGAGCTGGAGTTCATAGAGGATGAGATAGCGAGACAACGGCATGGGCATACTCAGAGAGGAAAACATACACAGTTGGTTAAGAGAGTGCAGTCTTCAGCAGACTTTGCTTGCAGCACATTCTTCAACGACAGAAGTCATCATATTGACTCTGAGACGTTTGTTAATTTTTTCCAATATTGCAACCCAGAGAATCAGGGGAGGATCAAGTACTCCTGAGTTTAGAACACAAAATAAATCCTCTTGAAAAGCGTTTGACAAACAAATCAACATTATGAATAATTCATTCATATGAATAATTCGCCATATTAGTTCTGTTCATTAGAAGCATTTAGTAGCTACTTCTAAAAACGGTTAAGCATTCTTTAGCTCATCCTGTCACAGTGTTACTAACATTAACTAATTACAATTAAACTGATTAATTAGCTAAAAATATAACTAAGAAAACACCTTCAGCTGGTCCTGGAAACACAGCTATATTAGATAAGTAAAAATACCATCAGACTGACTTGTTAAAATATTAATCCATGCTGCAGCCTAAAGACTGTTATTGGTGAACCTACCACTTTTTGTCATTTTGCCCCACCACTATTTGAAAAGCCGGTAAATTTCGCAAATCAAACAATTATAAATGGTAAGGTTAATAATAAAGAAATTGTATCACTACTAGTGATCGACCGATATTGGTTTTTTTATTACCGATACGATACCAATTATTTGCATGTTTATGTGCCCGATAACCGATATTCAGAACCGATATTTAT
>JBBPCY010030490.1:0-14194 GCA_037974405.1 Brachyalestes nurse | reverse complement strand
TCCTTTCTAAGATGAGAGAATCTGTAACAGTGCAGGTCTGACTCCTATTAACTGGTTGTTGGTGATGCAGAGTCAAACTCTAGACTGTCCACTAACTTTAAATGCACTTGTTAATGTTTCAGCACTTAATAGCCCCTTAAATACTCGTCTGATGATCCACATTATCATTTTAATTATATAATATTTTTATAGGTGAAGGCCAATAAAGGTTCTCAAACTGAACATACCGCAAATGTATTAGTGCATTTTTGTAAATATTTAGTGAGTAACATGCAAAATCTCTACCATCGTCTGGTAGTGTAGCAGTATAACCGCAATACTGATATTCTGTCTGTATCGTGCAGCCATAAGCGACTCATGCTTGTGACGGTCTGAATAGCCTAAATAACTGCCATGACTGTTGCACACAGCAGACTAATGTTACTCTATTGTTCTTGGTGCAGGTGTATAGGGCGTGTGCAAAAGTCAACACTCGTGACAGTAGACGCCGGGGTAGATGTTTGAGAGCGACAAACAAAAGTTGGAGTCATTATGGATATGAAGCAATGCTGCTGTTTGTTTTCTTGCTGTTATTTCATGGCCTTCAGCTGCAGCAGCTCTGAGGACCATTAAAGCACTATAAAGGCCTTTGGACTGAGAGGGAAAGCATAAGGTAAGACGAAAAGTTATAAGGGCAATGACACACACAGAGCTATCTTCACAAGACTTCGCCAACTCTCCCTGATCTCTGGCAATGAGGTGTGACAGCGACGCCCGAGTGAGGCCAATAAGCCCCCAGGCATCACGGAGCAACAGGTGAGGTCTGACTGGTTCTCCGACCAGACCCCTGACGTTGTGTTTTCACTCAAAACTCTCCATGCACACATCTCCCTGAGCTTCACAGAGGTCTTTTCAGAGGAACAGTAACCACAGACAACGCTCAAAGTGTGAGGTTTTGGTACAGAACCACCAATGGAGCTTTTGAAGATCTACCTCCCTCACTGATCTTCCACAGCACTTTCAGTGATGCCATAAAAGAAACCCTTGTGACAAACTTATTCTGAAGATCTGAAAAGCCATCACATAATGTTCCTCCCAGAACCTTTATGTTACGTTGAAGGTTCCTCACACTCTCACAATTCTGAATCCAGCTCATTTACAAAATAACATTAAATGGTTCTTTGAATGATTCCATAGAAAAAACACCAAGGAGTTTGAAGGACTCCTTTAACGTCTGAAGAACCTTGACATAAAAGTTTTGGGGGAAAACGTTATGTGCTGACGTTTAAAGCCCAAGGTTCTTCACATATACTTCTCGTTTACAAAAGTCAAATGGTTCTTTAAGGAACGAAAGTGGTTCTTTGAGTGATGGCACTTATTAATTTGAAGAACTCTTTTTAAAGGTCAGAAGAAACTTCACATAATGTTCTTTCCAAGATATTTCAGTGTTATGTTGAAAGTTCTTCATGATCACATTTACAAAAATGTCTCCAAAGGAACCAAAAGTGGTTCTTCTACAGCATCATACAGAGAACAAGCATCTTCTTGTTTAAAGGTGAAGGTTATCTGAGAGAGGACCTCATAAGGAGAATCTCTCATTTTAACTGGATAACTTAAACCCAAAGCTGAAGTTAACTTAACCCAGGCCTGACTTTAGGCTTAGGTTATCCAGCTCGCCTGCTTTGTGAAGGATCACTGTGTGTACTGAGCTGGACCCCAGTTGTGGTGGGAAAGGGGAGTTCCAGCATGGGTTCTCCCTGAGGGTTGGTGAGACCCCCTGGACCAGAGCTGGACCATTACTCTACACTGTACCTCCTCTAATCTCCAGACAAGGCCTTTACCTGATCTTATAGTTGGGCAGCGTGTGCTTCTTCTTGATGACCCTCTTGAGCTGGTTGACGATGATGGAGGTGAGCTGGGGCAGCGGCCGGCCTTCGAACTGAGACTTCACCTCGAAGTCGATCAGCGGGTCCTCCAGGAAGGAGAAGGACCAGTGTGTGAAGGGCAGCCTGGTGAACTGGAGCCGGAGGCGGCCCGCCACCCGGGTCATCTTCACGAACAGGTACGCGGACTTGCCGAACACCAGGTCCACGTCGATGGCCAGGTGGAAGCCCCCGTTGTACTCCAGGTCCACCTCGAAGCTCAGCTCCTCCGGCACGCCCTCCTCATTCACGGCCACGGGCTTCACCAGCCGGGCCGTCTTGAAGACGGGCACCGAGTTGCCGAGCGAGATCTCCCGCAGGCTGAGCCCCTCCAGCAGGCGGCCCGCCGTCTTGGTCTGCAGGAGCTCCTCGAACTCCACGCGGATCTTCTTGGTGACCCAGTGGCGGACCACCGGGGTGTCCCGGAGCTCGCGGAACAGGAACAAGATGATGGCATTGAGGAAGCCGCAGGTCTCCGCGGTCTCGGACAGCGGGTTCTGGGAGGACTGGGGCTGGGAGGGCTGGGGCTGGGACTGGGAGGACTGGGGCTGGGGTGTCTGTTTGGAGGTGTTCCCCTCTGGCTGCCTGGATGACAGCGCGCTCTCCGGCTCTTTCTGGCCCGGCTCTGCGGGCTGGGAGTGCGGGGGGTGCGGGGGAGGCTGCAGGTAGTCCCGGAGCGCCGGGTCGGCCGCGGGGCGGCGGTACTGCGGGTTCGGGCGGACGGGCTCCGGGCTCCTCCGGTACAGCAGAGCCAGCTGCACCAGCAGCGCCACCGCGGCCCCGCATAGCGCGGACAGCAGCATCAGGTAGATCATCTCACCGAGCCTCCGCCGGGCGGCCTGCCCCGCGGAGCCGCGGCCTGTCGGACTGGAGAAACAACACCGAACCGAAGAGACGAGAGGTTCCACCTGGGCGCTCACAAAGCTGCCATATCATCCGCCTGGCTCCGGCCCAGGCCGCGCGCTGATTGGTCGGACGCGCTGACGTCACCGTGCGCGATGACGATGCCGGGCGCGGGGGTGGCCGAGTACGGGCGGGTTTTATTCCACACCCCTTTTCAGGATGATCCCGCCCATACTGCGCTGCGATTGGCTAGCGAGGGCGTGTCTCTTGCGCTGTGATTGGATAGTGAGGGCGTATTTCCTGCGCTGTGATTGGCTGGTATTTTCTACTCACTGACTTAATTTTCAGAGTTAGAAACAGACAGTTTTTGCAGGTTAACACACAGCTCCTCCGATTCGGCCCCGGCTCAGGAGCGCCCCGGTCGCTCTGCTGCCACACACTAAACAGTTTTTGTGATTTTTCTGATCTAAAACTGTGGTGGATTCGTCAGATCAATCTCATAATTCCCCGCTGTCTTTAGTAAGGAGTTTACACAGATTCAAGCGTTAGAAAACTGATATAAAGCAGATATAAAGCACACTACTTTGTGAGTTTGGATGCAGGAAGGTGTTTTTGTACTCAGGTGAAGGCCCATATTCTAAAAACTTAAACAAAACACGCTCATTTATCCACATAAAGTGTTGCACAGCAGCGCCATCTAGTGAAAAAAATTAGGGGGGTTGATAATCTAGGCACCGCTCACTAAAGTGCGATTCGTCATCATTCACTCTTACACGACCCTTTTCCCACCTCTCTTTTTATCTTATTTTCCATATATGGACTGTAAACAATATTTACAGATTACAATATTTACAGATATTAAACTTCTTTAATGTAACAGTAAAATCACAACACCGTCCATATTGTGCAGCCCTGTCTGACTGGTCGAGGTGTTTTTAAAGGGCCCATATTCTACATTTTCCATCAAATTAATATGGGTTTAAGTGCCAAAAACATACACTTCCGGGCTAATGACAACAATTACATAATGTAGAAACAGATATGTTTAAAGACTCATCTCTGGCAGAAAAACTGGGTCTTTCTTAATTGTGCCATTGAACCCCATTTAGGGAACTGCAAAACTTTCCATAAAGCAATAAACACAGACCCCAGCGCCCCATAACCAGCTCTAAAAACTGCACTATTCTCCTTCCTTTAACTTCTTTTAAATGCTTGAACTTCTATTGCACTTTCAACTTTCTTTTATTAATTAAGTTCTTATATTTCTTTTATTCTTTTATTTTATTTTAGTTATATTCTATTCCTGCAAAGTACTTTTAATGACCTTTGTGTGTGATTATGTGCTGTATAAATAAATTTGAACATTTGAGCCAGTAAGTAAAGTGTGGACGGTACCTTCATCAAGGGTACCTCAGTGGTGCCACCAACAGTCCTGAGATTCGAACCTACGACCATCTGTCCCTAACCACTAGGCCACCAGCATTTGATACAGATTGGAAAATGTATTCTTTTTATTGCGTAATATGTAACCTACGGGGATATTTAAAGTAAAGTGTTTCTAAAGTAAGTAAATTACTCTGTTTACATTACTCTACATTGCTATGCTAGTATGGCACAATGCACTTTAACATTCCATTTGCACATTGTACACACTGCTGCTACATTTATATAATTACATATTAAAAACCTCAATTTTTATTAGCTTACATTTTTATCTTTAACTTGTGGTGCTCCTTGTTTAAGTTATTTATTTTTAGATTTATGTTTTAGAAAATTTTAGATTGTGCGATGATGATTGTAATTGTAATTACACTTAGACTTATATCTACTTTACTTGTACTTATTTCTCAATTTTATTTTGTGTTTCAGAAAATTCTATTTTTTATTTAAAATGTACTTGTTTAAAGTGTTTGCACAGTCAAAGGAGCGATTCTGTATACATTTGACTGCGTGTTCTACCTGTATGACCATGCATGTGACAAATAAATAATCTTGAATCTCTAAATGAAAGAGAGAGGGTCTCGGGTAAATACGGTAGAAGGGTGTTTTGTTGCGCATATAAACGGGTAATTACGGTAAAGGGGTGTTTGTTTGGCGCATATAAACTAGTAATTACGGTAGAGGGGTTTTTGTGTGACGCATGTAAACTGGTAGTTACGGTAAAAACACGCCAGCAGCAGTTGAAGGCAGGGAGCTCCGGGTGTTGGTGTGTATTTAGCTCAAAAATAATGTCTCAGCCGCCTCCGAAGCCATGGGAGAGACGCGTCCCGGGCGCTTTATCAGCTCCTCTGAGCTACCGGTCAGTACAGCTCCTTATTTCTGTTGAGAAGGTGAGAAGAAGGCTGGCCAGTGTGGTGGAGCAGCTCCGGGACAGGCCGTGCTGGGGAGAGCTAGCCTGCCAAGCTAACTGCACTCTTACGCAATTTTGTCAGATTTTACTGAAATAAACATCCGTTTTTCCATCACACTGTTCCTATACGGGACAGAAAAGATGTCAGAACTCACCAATGTTAAATAATGAAACTTAAGGAGTCATTTATTGGGTCAAAATAGATAAAAAGCCAAAGTTAGCTTCCCAACTTTGACCATAACTTTGAGTATTAAAGTTCCTCCTCAGGTCACCCTGTCCTGACCTCTCTCACTTTAGAGCTGCACGATATAGCACCTCTCCATCAATATCGCGATTTCACTGTCTCCGATACTGATATAACAGCGCTATCACTCTCTCCGATACTGATGTAACAACAGACTGCAGTATGCAAATGAGCCTCTAACCAATCACAGTGTTTCTGACAGGGTGACCAATCACAGCTCCGGGTGAGTTACTGGGTGGCCTGATGTAATCCAACAAAAGTCAAATTATTTTAATCATTAACCTTTAAAGGCCCTCATTGGCCGCAGTGTTTTTAAAGGGCTGGAATTCTACATTTTTGTTGTTTTATTTTCATTGACATTTTTAGGTTTGTGAACCACACTGTAAAGTTGTTGAGTGAAAAACTACATATTAAAATTTCCAATAAAAAACTTTCCTTTCTAAGGTGAAAGAATCTGTTACAGTGCATGACTGACATCCATTAGAGGTGTTGATAACCATTTAAACCATTACAGGTGTTAGAAAATTGTTGCGGGAATGGGCGGAGCTAAACTGCTGCGGCCAGAATAATTGAATATATTTAGATGTGTTGGTTTTGTGACATCACACAACTTATGATTTGAGAACAGGCTGTTTTTGTAGCTTATTTTCCACATGTGGATGGAGATAGTGAATGCACAATTTGAAACAATGTTTACAGACTTTGAGCCATTTTCATTCCTTTTTAAAGTGATGATATGGGCCTTTTAAGTCATCTCCATCTCAACGTGTAACAGTAAAATCACAATACTGATATTCTGTCCATATCGTGCAGCCCTTTTGTTGTTTTTTAAGCATTTTAGTTCTAAATGATTAAAAATATAAAATTTACTAATAATAGTAATCCAAACATAAATTGAGCTAAATTTCCAGTTGTTGGCTGCTGCCCTCCTGTTCTCCTGTTTTGATTTCATTCTGGATTTTTCCTTCATTCTGGACTTTTCCAGAAGAGAGAGAGAGGGGGGGAGACAGAAAGAGAGAGAGAGATTTAAATTCAGCACGGCAGAATGGCCGTTCTGGACTTTCCCAGAGAGACAGAGAGAGAAAGAGTAAGAGAGAGAGATTTAAAGAAAAAATGACTGAATTCGAAACACTTTAATTTAATTTTAAAATCAGCTTAATACATTACCCTTAACGAAAATGTATAGAGGGGCGGACTGGCAATCTGTCCGATCTGCCGCGCAGAATTTAAATCTCTCTCTCTCCCTTTCCATTGGACCGAGACGGCCGTTCTGGATTTTTCCAGAATGCACAGATTGCCAGTCCGCCCCTGTATACATTTTCGTTAAGGGTAATGTATTAAACTGAGTTTAAAATGAAATTGAAGTGTTTAGGGTTTACACTATAAAAATAGGCATTTTTTGGCATTTTTTTTAACCAAAACACAACAACAGTTTTTCACTATATGCGGGTGCTCTTGGAAAAGGGAGGGATTACTTTATTTATTTAACCAGTTTCTGTTTGCTTTGCCTGAAAGAGTGATTATATTTATATGATCTCTTCCCTGATTGGCTGCACTGTTTTGCAGTTCGTTTTGAATGCAGGCACACTCCTTTGAACTTCAGTATGAAGGGGCGGTGCCAGACTGATATATCTAAATGTGTTGGTTTTGTGACATCACAAAAACTATGAGGCTGTTTTTGCAGCATGGACTGTGTGGGGGTGTTGAAACTACATTTTGAAACTTTACCAGTATTTACAAACTGAAAAGCTTTTTTAATGATAGAAAAGTGATTAAATGGGCCCTTTAATGTATTGAAAGCACAGAATTAATGTGTAAAATATACCCTTTGGATTCAGTGTTAGGAAATATATAGAGCTGATAATGCTGCAGATAGATAAGTATAACATTATTAAGTGAAATAGTCTTACTGTGAGAAATATTGCTACTTATATCAATATTACTGATCTACTACTGATCTCTGTTACAGCAATGCAGACTCCTAACCACTATTAATGTTGCTAGTAATTCACTGTATGTTATTTACTTGTCGTATTAACACCCCTAGCATTTGTCTTTATAGCATACTGTGAGTTTTTCTGCAAAGTTTTACTGGATTTATTTAGCCTTTATATTTTATATGGTGCTTGTCTCTCTCTCTGTGTCTGTTCAGTCATAATATTAAGATTTCTGATTCTGATTTTAACTAGTATATAAAATATATGATTCTTGTGCATCAGGTCTACAGATTTTGCCACAGCGTCAGTGACCGGACCCCCGGCGTCTGGTCCACCGGTCTTGACGCGCATGGCGCCGCCGGTCCCCCCGCGGCCTGTCCAGCAGAGCTACCGTCCATCCTACAGCTCCTTCCCCTCCTCCTACAGCCCCTACAGCTACGGCGGGGGCTACAGCCCCTATGGCTACGGCGGCTACGGCGGCCTGGGGGGCGGCCTGGGCTACAGCCGCTTCCGCGCGGAGGACGTCCCGCCCAGCCGCTTCGTCCAGCAGGCGGAGGAGAGCAGCCGGGGCGCGTTCCAGTCCATCGAGAGCATCGTGCACGCCTTCTCGTCGGTCAGCATGATGCTGGACGCCACCTTCTCCGCCGTCTACAACAGCTTCCGCGCCGTGCTGGACGTGGCCAACCACTTCTCCCGCCTGCGCGTCCACTTCACCAAAGTGCTGTCCGCCTTCGCCCTGGTGCGCACGCTGCGCTACCTGTACCGCCGCCTGCAGAGGGCGCTGGGGCTGCGGCCGGACCTGGAGGCCGAGGACCTGTGGACGGACAGCCTGGTGCCGGCCGCCGGGGCCCGGGGTGCCGCCCTGGACGACTCCCAGCCCAGCTCGGTCAAGTCCTGGCCCATCTTCCTCTTCCTTGCCGTGGTGTTCGGCGGGCCGTACTTGATCTGGAAGCTGCTGAGATCTGAGGAGGGCTCGGAGGACAGCGGTGAGTCGGAGCGTGGTTAGTGTGACTGTGGAAGTTTTATTTTTTCTTAAGTTTTATAGTTGAACCTGTTTTCAGGCGAGAGCGGGTCGCTCCACCCATTTTCAGCCGTCCTTAACCGTAAACGTCTTGGTAAGAGACCGTGAGTTAACCCCCCCCTCCCATGGTTTAGTGGTAAAACACGCCGCAGTTGGACACCACGCTGTGAGCAGAATTTTTTGGCAAAAAAAAAAAAAAAAGAACCAAACTTTTTTTGGCTATAAAACAAATGCTTGTGTCTCCAAATGTTGGTTTTATAGCAACCATGCAGTCACACTTTGCATGTTCTTGTAGAAAGGCATCTCGTTTATTCATCTGTAGTGTTTATATCCACCTCTCTTTCTGATCTCAGCAAGAGAAACTACAGAGTATTTTCACTGTTTTGTTTTGACTTTTATATTTTTTGCATAAGCAATTTCCTCCAGGATCAATAAAGTTGAATCTGAGCTTGGAGGTGGTCATTGGGCTGCTGAAATGAAGTTCCAGTCTGTTTTATTGGTTCCTCATTTGATGTTTATATCTCACGTTTGCCTGACGGAGTGTTTCTTTGTCCAGGCACTAACTGGGCGAGTGGAGAGGACGACCACGTGGTGGCCCGGGCCGAGTTCGATTTCACCGCTGCCTCTGAGGAGGAGATCTCCCTCCAGGCTGGAGATATGCTCAATCTGGCTCCCAAGGGTAAACACAGTTTAACACTGCTGATTTAAGGAGACCCTGCCTTGTTGTTCCATTCACTTGTCACTCCATTGTGTACCTGTGTGTGTGTATGTACACAGTCCACAGTGTTTCTACATATATTTATATATCCACTCGCCACATATATACATACAGTACAGATATTCATTGTGTACATACATACATATACTTATCTTTCAATACACATAAGCCCATATTTATATTTTTAGATTATTTGTATCATGTACTTTTTATACTGTACTGCTGTATGGTATAGTCTTTATTGTTTTTGCTGCTATTACCTTTATTTTGCCCATTTTCTGCCGTGACAATGCAAATTTCCCATTTGTAGGACTAATAAAAGCCTTATCTTCCCTAATAGTAATAGTATCTTCTCTAGAGTATTAGTGCAGAACGTTTCCAGAGAGTTTTCTGGAGAGGTTTCTTTTGACTTTATATTATGTTTATATTGTTCATGTCCCAGTGTGTTGTACCGTAAGAAATGTCCTCAGGGGTCAGTGAAGTTTTCTGATTCTGATTTTCCTCGTCCCCAGAGCAACAACCCAGGGTTCGAGGTTGGCTGCTGGCCAGCGTGGACGGTCAGACCACGGGACTCGTCCCCGCCAACTACGTAAAGGTCCTGGGCAAGCGGCGGGGCAGGAGGCAGGCGGAGCTGGAGCGGCTGGCCCAGGCCCAGCAGGGTCCGCAGGTCCCGGTGCCTGGAGAAGGCCTGGCCGCGGCGTCAGGGGGCCTTCAGAACCCAGAGGAGCTGCTGGAGAGTGTGTACAGCAGAACCCCGGCGTCACACACACACACACCAACCACATCTAACGCTGCTGCTACAGAGACTGTCCTGGAGAAGATGGATTTGTGAACGTTTCGAGGGCATGAGGCTGTCTGTGTACGGGCGAGTTCTAGGCACCGTATCTGTGTGTGTGAGCCTGTAGAGGAGAGTCTGGGTGAGAAAGTTCTCTTCACCTGAAGTTTCCAGAGCCTCAGCGATGGGGAACCACCGCGAGATGAAGGATGCCTGGGGACACGGCCGTAATTGGGCTGGACTTTAATCTTTAAAACTATAATCAGGATCGTTTTTCTTGCGTGAGATGGGTAAAAGACAGGCCTGCATAACACTTCTCTTTTGCTGGGTTACATGAGCACTCACTAAAAATGATACACCGAGATGCGGCCGATCAGTCGAGACGTGTTTGAAGTCCACATTTAGCTTCTTTAGTTCAGAACTGGAGCTACGAGGCTGACGTTGCTAAGAGTAGAAGTTAATAGTCACCCAACTATTATCTGGATCTGACTAGTGGACGTGGTTTAGGACACAGTATGACTTACTGTGAGCTGTAGAAATGAACTGAACTGAGCATCAGCACTACAGGCGGCCGTTTCAGGCAACACCAGGGCTGCTGTTCACAAAGCAGGACTGATCTGGGATCAGATTCCTCCGTATTTATGACCTCACACAAACTGACACTAGATCAGTGCTCCTGCTGCTGAGGCGGTTTGAGAAAACAGACCCTGTTGTGTAAAAAGACGCTGCAGCGTTCGGGTTCAGTTCATTTTTACAGCTCACAGTAAGTCATACTGTGTCCTAAACCACGTCCACTAGTCTGATCACCTTAATGAAGAAGTCAGGTTCATTTTTACAGCTCACAGTAAGTCATACTGTGTCCTAAACCATGTTTACTAGTCTGATCCACCTTAATTTAGAGCCAGATGCGGTTTGAGTGGCTCCAGAGTTTAGGGGATGAAAAGTAATTGAGCTCTATTCAGAAATTTTACAGTGAGGTCTGAGCTTGTGTTCATTTACGGGCTTGTGCTCAGACTAACTTTTTTAATGTCCATAATAAAAGAGTAATTAAGTCGTTGTGTAGAAACGGGATGATCTGAGGCTGTAAAATGTATGCAGTTAATCTCGCTATATCCAGCATGGCAAAAAAAAAAAAATCTAATCTCGAATTGCCGAAAGCGGCTGCCTAATCCTGATTATAGCTTTAAAAATGAACTGCGTGTTCGAGGAGTGGGTCGTCTTTTCCCTCTGCGCGCTTGAACCATCCATTAAGCGCCGGGCGGTGTTGTATTTGTCCAGCAGGTCAAACGGTAGGAGGTTGACGGTGTTTGATGTATGTCAGAACTGACCTTAGATTTGATTCAGAGCGCACAAACGAGTTTGTTTATATAGTAATATATAATTTAGTACAGATTCTGTACTGTAAAGTGCATTTCAGTAGCATGGGGGCGGAGCTAAAGTGGCATATTGTCCGTTTAGAGATTAATTCCTTCATCGCTTTTATTCGAGGATCCCTGGTTGACACTGTACACACTTTTAGACGCAGTTCAAATGTTTCTGGGATGTTTTTTTGGGGACTGAGGTGACCCGGAATAACTGTTCTGATCCTGTTTCTGCTCAAAGGTTTTCAGGAGAGCGGATAGTTCTGTTCAGAGTTCTGATGTCCGTTTCTTAATTATTTCTTAACTGTGTAAATATCAGCAATTATTTTGACAATAAAATATTTTCAGAAACCAAGGTGTTGGGTTTTGTGTTGATTGAATCTTTTTTTTAATTCAGGAGAGTTAAAGCTTTTTTTAAGCTTTAATTGCAGACTTAAAGCATAATAAAAGTCTTGTCAGTCCGGTTTACTGGCTAGAATTGTGTAAGTCTATGATTATTATATTATAATAATATAATCATGTAATGCAATTAAACCTTGAACTCTTAAGAACCTTATTTGTTTTGATCAACAGACACATTTATTCACTGTTACATGAGTATTTTAGCATTATGGTTAATTTTTATTATATTTGTTATATATATATATAGTAAGTAAGATGTGTTTTAGCTTTGTACCCTTTAGATTTAAATCTATGAATTGAGGAGGAAATTGAGTTAAAATATTAAATGTTTTTGGTACATATAAGTTATAATGCAAGCAAAAAAGCAATATTGTGAAAAAAACTATTATATTTAAATTATAACATAATACTCTCATTTTCCACCACTTGTTCCTCACTAGGGTTATGATATATACTATATAAATATATTTTACTGAAATCAAAGTATTTTATATTAATTAAAATATAAGTAGTGACGGTAGTGGTGGTGTTACTGGAAATAAAATAACATTCGTAAAACTTGCTTAGAAATAATAAAAAATAAAAAAAATAAAAAATGATCAAAAAATATAGAAATACTTGTACATTCCTTTTACATTTTTATAGAATATAAATGATATATATTTATTTTATAAGAAGCTGTATTTGTTTGTTTTTCTTTTTTGTGTCTCTGTCGCCTAGCAACCGCGCTGCACTGCGGCACGAGCAGGGTGATGATCTACAAAACAATGACATTCCTAAACAAACTACAAAACAGTAAATATTAATAATGATGATGATGATGATGATGATGATGATGATACTATATTTATGATGCTTTTTTCTGCTGTGCGGCCGGTTTTCGTGGTGTTGGTTATGACGTGCAGCGGTTTGACCAATCAGAGCGCGGGGTTTCGTGTCTGTGGGCGGGGCGTGTGGGTCAGCAGAGGAGCTGCAGTGCTGGAAGAACCTGGAGAAGATCCAGAAGATACAGAAGATCCTCAGCGTTCATCCTCTTCTAGCGCTGCAGAACACGAAAGCAGCCCGGGACCGGGACAGGGACAGAGACCCTCCGGAGACTTCTTTTATACGTTTAACGGTAAACGTCCGTCTGAGGACCGAGCCAGCCTGGAGCAGAACCTAACCTCACCACCATCACCATCATCATCACCAGCCCAGGGGAGAGGAAACACCTCGTGTAAGTGCCTGCTGTTACCAAACCATCTTGTGATTCTGTCCTCAGGGCGTGATGCGTGTCCTGAAGGGACTTCTGCAGTGTCCTCCTGCTCCACCTGCACTGCAGCACCACCCTGATCCTGCTGCACCAGGACAGGAGGACAGAAAGACACAGCGCTGGACCTTCACCCGGATCTGCGGGATGATCTCAGGCCAGCTCCAGATGTTTCCATGGCCCTTTTGGCTTCGTACACATGTATAATGGAGCTCTGAAGTAGGTGGGGCTCACAAAGTGGCCAGTGAGTGGAAACACAAGGTGGGTGTTTCCAATAAAGTGGCCAGTGAGTGGAAACATATGGTGAGTTTTTCCAATAAAGTGGCCAGTGAGTGGAAACATAAGGTGAGTGTTTCCAATAAAGTGGCCAGTGAAAGAGAGCATAAGAGGTCCTTCCACTAAAGTGGCCAATGAGTGAAAGCACAAGGTGGGTGTTTCCAGTAAAGTGACCAGAGTGGAAACACAAGGTGGTGTTTCTAATAAAGTGGCCAGCAAGTGGAAACACAAGGTGTTTCCCATAAAGTGGTCAGTAAGTGGGAGCACAGTGTAGGTGTTTCTAATAAAGTGTCCATCTGAGCCAGATGTTGTGAGCTGAGCTGCTGATTAATCTCAGTTTATCTGTTGTTTCCAGATAATGAATCGCCTTTGTTCCATCAACAACAATTTCCAATATGACAATAACCTCTTGGTGCTGGACATGGTCCTGAGCTCGCTGTGGGGGGTTCCTCAGCCAATCAACTGGGAGAACGTTGCCCGCCTCGTCCCCGGCTTCACACCGAAAGAGGTAATTAGACCCTCATTAGTGAGTGAGTCAGTTCCTGCTGCACGGCAGTAGCACTAATCTTGGAGCGCGTCCTTTAATTCGTCTATCTGAGCCACCAAAGGAGTGAAATTCTCTTAATTTATTACATTATGAATAATAATTTACATATGAATAAAATCTAAAGTTCTGTGCAAAAGTCATTTCTTGATATTTTATATTTTATATGATTTACTGAAGCAGAAATGGCTGCAACAAGCTCTTCTGTCGCTATTACTGTAAATCAGTGGTTCTCAAACTTTTTCTCTCATTCCCCACTTGGCAGGAAGAAATAAGTGATGTCGTTAGTGAAGGTGCGCCTTGATGAGAGTTGGGAATTGTCATTTGAATAAATTCAAAATATTTTGTAATGAACTAAGGATTGCGTTAGCACTTTGCACATTGAATTGCTCGTTGTAAAATGTATTTTCAAATTAAATGCTCAGATTGAATATTGAATTGCCAAGTGCAGAACGAATAGCCATTTGAATTTTTGTGCTTATAATCTTCCATAGAGCACCGCCTGATCATCTGGAATCATCTGCTCCTGGTTCTTCACTGGTTCAGGACTTCAGTTAGATGCTCTTTGTTCTG
>JBBPCY010030473.1:0-14194 GCA_037974405.1 Brachyalestes nurse | reverse complement strand
ATGTGAGGCAGCAACAGCAGAACATGGAGGTGAAGTAGGTACTTAGGGCAAGAAAATCAAGCTGCTCAGGGTTCGGCGAGGTGCTGATGTTGTTTTGCGGCGTGCCAGAGATGAAGGGTGGTTTGTTTCACCAAAAACATTGACCAGGAGCCGCCACTGCCGTCCACATATCATAAACATACAGTGCCTGACAAAAGGCTTGTCACTTAACCAAGTTGTAGGAATTATGCTTATTATGCCAAAATGTTTTGTATCATTCATTGAGTTGTATCATTTAATTAGGACAGAAAGGACAAATATTGCCTTAACAAAAGTCTTGTCATATACAAAAATGATGTAGAAATTATACATATAGCGACTGGTGGCAACCATTTGCCAGCAGATGTCACACCGTTTTCACAAACTTGAGTCTCATATTCTGCTTTTGGAGGCAATTTACGAGGGAATGGTGCATGTTCAGTGTGAATCCTTCACTGATGTACTGTGGGGTATACGTTCTGTGAACGGATCACTCACTGAGTCCAATTTGTCGAATAGACCAGTTAAATAGCATACCATAGGACACTTAAAACATCATGATATATTATTATTACAAACGTGTGCCTCCCTCCCTCTGTCACATCCGAGGAAACTCGGGTGAGACTCCGATGGAGCCAGTCGCCTGATTATTGGACATTATTGAACAGCCCTGGACAGTTATGGGTGACGTCATGCGTGTGAGTGGTGGTTGGAGCAACCCAGGTGTTTAGGATGAGCATCACTCAGCTCATCAGCCTGGTTGTCTAGGCAACCAACCACAGGTCTACCTGTGCTGATGTTTAGCAATCATTGTACCTAAAGCGTTAGTGTCGTGTGATTGGCTGCTGCGTGTGTGTGTATCTCCCGGCTGATCCATTCATTCGGTGCTGGTTCACCCTCGTGGTTTGGGGTTTTTGTATACTGGTGAAACGCATCGCTCCTTGGAATTGGGCTTTTTGGCCAAGAGCTGGTTCTACTCCGCAGCCCAGTCTGCAGGGCAGTTCGAAACTCGGTGTATGAACTAAAGACAACGGCTCGCTCCAAGAGAGGCTGAGTGACAGTGGTTTCCCACTGTGTGTGTGTGTGTCTCCCATTCTATGCCCACAGGTGTGAGTGAGAGGAGCTACCGAAGCTCAGTGAAGAGAGCAGCTGGCTGAACTGAACCATGCTGCTGTTCGAATCCGTTTCGCCGGGAGCTGGACAAGGACTTTAGTTTAAAACACGAGTGTGAACGCCAGCGAGGCGCTTTGAAAAGCCTTGTGAAATAAAAGGATCTGTATCTATTATCTGTTGCTTGTCACGTCCTTTCCCCACAGCACGACCATGACACGCTCTAGTGGCGCGCTGCTGATAGCTCAACTGAATTGAGAAACGAACGAATCTCTCGAAGTGCGCCCTCTCCTCTGACTAACACCCTTGTCAACGATTTAGGAGTTGCATTTTATTACGAATTTCGAGGTCGTGTCTTTGGATTTTTTTAATTTTTTTTTTAAATTCATCCAGCGGGCCGGATGGAACCCGCTATCTGGCCGGTTTTGACCCGCGGGCCGTACGTTTGACACCCCTGCACTAGATGGTGCTGGACATCAAACAAGACACAACGGCAACTAATTTGCATATGCCGCATATCTGAAAGGTGTCCCATTCTGTGTGTTCTTGCAGGTGGGATATTTGGTTGGCTGTTGGTGCAGTACTGAGTGTAAAAGGCAGACATGTGGGTATCCATAGTTACACAGGATAGTGACCTGTCTTCCAGCAATGCTGGCCGAGCTGTGGGGTGTCTATAGAAAATCTCCCTCCTTGTGATTACAGCGGCTAATTGAAGAGCAAATTTCCAAAACTCACTCAGTCCAAAAGCATTTTTTTCCGGAAAATCCTGTTTTACTTGTTTGACCTATTGGAAAGCAATTCTTACAGGAAATAGTTTTTTAATTTAAATTTTACAGTTGTAATTTTCAATGCCTGTTTCTAAAGTGCAACTCCTGCACATTTTAGTATGGACAAATTTGTTTAAAAAACACAAACAATGAAAACAATTTTTAAGTAAATCAATATCCAATGTCACAAAATTATATACAAGTTTAATATTTATATCCTACTACATGACACAGCATAGAGTCAATGACAGCTAACTGCGTAAAAATTGTAAACATACTGGGTAAGTATGTAGCACTGGCGACTCTGCGAGTGGACTGTGTGAGTTTTGGAAATTCACCTGATCTTGTACTGTGTATTATGCTAGGACTGAGTGAATCTTGGTCGGTTATACTATTGCACATAAAGAGGTAATGTAAAAACATGCCAATAGTAGTGTTACCTAAAAAATCACAAAAATGGACTAAGTGAGTTTTGGAAATTTGCTCTTCAGTTGTGGTCACTGGATAAGATTTTTTGTCACTCTGAAAGGTCAAGAGGTCCCTAAATCTAGGAACAAAGTATTTAATTGGGAACACTGGTGACCACCAAGCCATTCCTCCTCTCCGCACACACAGTTTGTGGACAGATACGGTGGGAGTTGGGATGGATGGGAGTGACTGGGAGTGAGTGGAATGAGTAGGAGTGGGTGAGAGTGGGGTCAGTAAATGAACCTGTTTCACAGTGCAGTCCGGTGTATCGGGGTGGGCAGAGGCAAATGCTGGCGCGTTGATCCACACTGCAGATTCCACCATTCAGACACGGGTTTTCTTTGCACCGTGACAAACCTGTAACACACACTTTCACTTAAACGTGGGCGTCACAGAAAAGCTTGTTATCAATGTCAGTTTTTATTACAACATCAAAATGTTTAATTTGATCTGGGATGCAAACATTTTTGCACAGACTGTGCTGCACTGAACTGTGGTATCCAGTCTAACTGCAGTGTTTAAGGTGTTCATGCAGTGTGTGACAAAATTCAACAGGAGCTGTTCAGGACAGAATACTCACGCTGATACCTGTACCAAAACTCCATCTGTGAGAAAAAGCAGAATACAGTTATTACATCAACAAATATCACATAGTTTAAACAGTTACAGTGAGATTCGAACTACGTGTGAGCTCTGAACCTGGAGTGAGGAAACCCACTGGTGGAGATGTGGACCCCCAAGTGTGAGTGCTGGTGTGAGTGTGTTACTAAAAAGCTATAAAAAGCTTCAGGTGTTTCACGTTTATACTTGAGTTCTCTGTGCTGTTTAAAAGGCTGTCATTTTCTCCACACATTCTCCTCTTTTTCTGTGTTTGTTTTGTATGACCACCAGTTTGGATGTTGCCTTCTTTAGACTTTGTCTGACTATTATTTTTACCTGTTGGCTTCTTAACTCTCTGTCCAGCTGGTCACTGGGCTCTAGTGAGAACAGAGTGTGCCCCAGTATGCATCACGTGTATTTCTGTGTGTGTACCGTTTTCTCTTTGCTCTGAAAGATTTCTGCAGCCTCTTCTTGAGAGCACAACTCCTCGTAGCATTCCCGTTCCAGATTTCCCGGCTTTACTTCCTCGAGGAAGTAATTTGCCCTGCGATTCCGCATACTCCGCAGCAGCTGCGCCGCATTGCTCTGCTCTACAAATACTGTAATGACACACATTGCTAGAAATATTACACATTCACAATCTCCAGTCCCTTAGTCAAGTTTTAGTCAAACTTTAAATCTCTGAATTGGAAGTTTGAATCAAGTCTCTAGTCTTACAGTAAAATCTAAAGCAAGCCTTGAGTCTCCAGAGTGCAAGTTTGTTTCAAGTCCCGAGGCTCTAAGTCAAGTGTGAGTCAGTTTTAAATCTGTGTTCAAAAAACTGCATGGTGTAAGTCTGTTTAAAATCCTCAGTGTCTGAGTCAAGTCTCAGGCCTGAAGAGTCTCTGAGGTGCAAGTCTTGGTCAAGTCTCGAGTCTGTATGTCAAGTATAAGTTAAATCTTGAATTTCTGAGCTGAAGGTCACAAATCTAAGACAGGACTAACTAGGGGTGTAACAATACACCATGGCACGATAAATCATGGGTTAGAAACATGAAAATATGCATCATATGTTGTTCCACTTTCATGGTCCTGCCGCATGTGCTTTCTCTAGCTCCGCCCGTCCTGCCCTATTGTTAAGCCTAAACTCATTTTTGCTTGTCTAACCTGTTGTTGACCTTGATGTTCACCCATAAGTATCTAAGGGAGAGGTGGAAATAGAGATCGCTCCAACAACTTTTCAGTCAGTGAGATGGCATAATTTTGGTTTTCCAACATGGACGCAAGACAGTGACGACAACCTTGGGGACAAAACACAGACTATTGGCAAGCTCTGCCGGGGCACTATGGCTTACACAATGGCACCGGTAACACACTTCACCATCTACAATGGCATCATAAGTCACAAGCTACAGTCACCAGTTAAATTAGCAAAAAGCCAAACAATTCTTAAAGAAACATTTGCTGAGCCACTTTTGGCACCGAGTAAGCAGGCCAAAGAGAGAACACAAAGCATCAGCATTTTCACTGCAAATGACAAGAGACCATTTTGAGCAGATGAGGACGATGGATTCTGAAAATTTGTTGACATGCTGCAGCCCAGATATCACATTCTATCCCATATATATTTAATCAAAGCTGCAGTTCCTGCCATGTATGAAGAAATGAAAGTAGAGGTTAAGGAAACCCTTCAGAAGTCTGAGTCCCAGTAATCACAGCTGCTTTCGTGCTACTCATCATGCAGCAGTGGGAAATGGTGAGTTTTGTTCTCCAAACGTATGTGATGTTTGACTCACACACTTTTGATTGCTGAGGTCTTGAAATTGATGTATCTGGGAGCTTGGAAGGGAAAACCAGCCCATTGCCGTTAACCAACAATGTGACAAGCTCGGATGTCGAAGTGAGCTGGGACACACATCAGGTGTTGAACCCACACTTTAAATCTGGAGACTTAAACCTGTGTTTGTTGTGTTAGCCTGTCGCTAGACAGTGTGAGAAGGATTGTAGCATTTTGCTACAGAGGTAGCACTGCCTGCACACCATAATCTAGATTAGATATGTAGATTAGACTGCTCAATACAGATTTATATTTAAAAATATAAAGATAAATATTAACATATGTATGTAAAATTATTTGTACATATGACATGGTTATACTATTTAGATGTATAAATATGACAGTTTATAAGCATACAAATGAACAATACAATATGATATACAAGCTAGAATGCAGAATATATACTACAAGGTGTACCTAAAGTGCAATTGCAGTACTGTAGGTGTGAAGCAGTGTGACAGATCAGCTCATGCAATGGTACTAGGCCAAAAATACAGATGGTTTGAGTTGCAGTGGAAACAGTTTAATGGGGTTTTGTGGCCTGGCCAGCTGTGACATCCGGCTCTGCAGCTCACCCTCCTCACTTTGTTTTGTATTTTGACGTATGCCTCTTGCCTTGCCTATGATAATCCTATTCTTAATTTGACCTTTTATGTTTTTCATTTTGGCTGATGGCGCTTGCCATGCCGATGATACTCCTGCTTTTGTTTTTTTGCGTTTTGCCAAGCTTTGTCTGAATACACCCTTTGCCAGGATTCAAGTCCATGTTCTATTTTTCCCTAGAAGGTAGGGCTCAGCTTGCTAAAAAAAGGTTGTTTTTTTTGGAGATTTTATATTTTATTTTAGTCACAGCAGAAAAAGGAAAAAAGAAATTGTTTGAAAATAGCCAATTTTTTTAAATGTACATGCCTATGGTAAGGTTTGTTTTCAGTCTTAATTTGTTGAATATATTAAATTGTCTATGGAACCAAACCATGAGTTGATTGTATTGTTACACCCTGAGGGTTAACAGAACCTTCCCTACACTCAGAAAAATTATGGTTCTTAAATGGTTCTTCAGATGCCTTTATGGTTCTTCAAAGAACCATCATACCTCAAAGAACCTTTTTATTTTGTGGATGGTTCTTCAGCTATTACAAATGGTTCTTTGAAGAATAAAAGGTTCTTCATGCTTAGCTATCTAAGTTTGATGGTGTAGAATGGCATAAAGAAATGGTTCTTCAAAGAAAGGTTCTTTGTGGCACCAAAAAAGGTTCTCCTATGGCATCAGTCTAAAGACCAATTTTTGGTTCCAGTTGGCACCTTTATTTTTCTGAGTGTAGGTTCCCCTTCATCCGCGTCCTGAAACACACCTGTCTATGTTCTTCTGTCATTTTTAACCTTACCCAGTGAAATAGCGGAGTGACTCTGAAAGAGACTTGCCTGCTGACTGCAGATCTGAAGTAAGTGTCCCAAGCAAAAGAATCACAAACCAGAACACAGATCCAGACATCAGGACAGCTGCTCAGCTGCTCTGTAAGAAGACACATGTTATACTGGGGCTGCCAGCACTTTGCTGTCCCAGAACAAAGAAAGTCTTAACAAAAGTGTTATTAAATGAGTATAATGAAAGAAACCTAGACGAAAACTCCTATGATAATACTCATTTTCACTACCGGCACGATGCAGCTTTACAGTTTCACACATAAACGTTTTATGCTGCTCTAGCTTAACATCAAAATTGAAATTTTGAAACAGAGGTTCTGTTTTACTTCGCATACTGTAGTTTTGCCATGACTTCCCGAAGCCCTACAGTGACACATTTTAGTCTTTTTTTTATCTTTTAAGACCCCCAGTCCAGCTCCTGAAGGACTAACCCAACAGGAGTGCTCACTTAGCTGTATTGGACACCACAGAGCTGAATGGTAAATTTTCTTTTTTTTTTGTTTAAACAATGTAACAGTAGCCTAAGTTAATACCGTAAACTCGAAAAGCATTTCCTTTTCAATTCACTGTAAGAACTTTCATTTACTCACTTCCAGACCCCAGGCGATTCTGCTCAAAAGCATATACCCAAGTGTGTAAAGGCATATAAATGCTGAGTGTTTTTGAAAACCGAGTGTTTGTACTGTGCTAACCACCTGACCTTTAGACAGCCATATTTACTTTTACTCATGCACAATTTGTAAAAATTTAACAGAGCTGGGTGCCCAGTGCGGTGGGCTGGTTTACAATTTTAAATTTTTTGGGTGCTTCTATTACAATGAACAGGATTGTGTGTCTTCAGCTGTGGCTACTCTGCAGCCTCAGAATGGATTAAGGTTGGACTGGATGAGGTTTGGACTGGGGCTGACCTAGTTTAGGACTGGATGAGATGTGGATCAAATGAGGTTTGGACTGGAGTAGCTTTGGGCTGGATGACTTTTGGGCTGAATGAGGTTTGGACTGGATTCCCTCAGATTGGATTAAGTTTAGACTGTGGTTCTGTTGTTTTGTCCTGTAATAGTGTTGTCATTTCATACGGTGTCCTTTGATGATCTGGAGTGTCATGTGATGATCTTTAGTTTCGAGTGGATCTATGTGGTGTCCTGTAATTTTCTGTCATATCCTGTGGTTCTGTATAGTTTCCTGTATTGGTGTGTGGAGCCCTGTGATTTTATGGTGCTCTGTAATAAAGCCATAATTTCTTGGGCAGTTACACATTCCTTAAACATTTTTGTAAGGATTTTCTGTTTCGTGCATAATTATTGTATTCCCATGGAAAGACGTAAATCTATGGGTCCCATCATGTAAATAACTAGTTAACAACGATCCTGAGGCCTGAAAAAGGACTAAATGATCCCTAATTAATTATATTGGACAACCAGCAACTATAATCCAGGGATTTCTAATAAAGTGTTCAAAAATACAATACATCAGATTCAAAAGGACAGCAAGCGTCTGAGGTATAAATATACATGGTATTAATTACTTAATTAAAATCTAGTCAGTATGTAATAAACCAAATCTTACATGACATGTTATTTCACACACAGGCACACACACACACACACACACACACACACACTCTCTTTCTCTCTCTCCCTCTCTCTCTCGCTCTCTCTCTCTCTCTCTCGGTGAACAGTTAGAAACTAAGATGGTCTAAACTATGATCGGTCATAGCACATGCAACTCCGTGCTGCTAGAGAACAGTACCTGTAGTAATACTTAATTCCTTCAGACTGAAGCCATTGTCCACTGCACTAAATGTTGTCTTGTCCGGTTGTTTTTTTATGTTTTTCTTGCGCTCTCTTTTGCCCTGTCTGCACTGGTGGTTTTGTGGTGTTTCTGTTTCTGTTCTTGTTTTGCACCATGGTCCTGAGGGCATGTTGTTTCATTTCACTGTGTGCTGTGTGTATATGGTTAAAATGACAATAAGCCTACTTGTCTTGACTGTTGTACCAACGAAAGCTATGCCTGGCTTAAAAACATGACAATAACTTGACAGCCTAAACGACTGCACACATTCCTGCTGCTCGCAACTTGCCAACTGATGCTACTAAAGTGAAAATCACCATAAAGAATTTCACCTACAGTGATCAAATCAGGGGTGCCCAGCTCCAGTCCTGGCAGTTCAGTGTCTGGCACAATCTGGTAGACCCTTCCTCAAACACACCTGTTTGTTCATTCTATAAGTAAATTTTATCTGATGTTCACTCCTGGGGAAGTCGTTCCCATTCTCATTTACTGGTAAGGACCAAATTTATTCCTGGTTTGTTACTGGGTTTCTGAAGAGCTGTTGGGACTTCTGCCTTCACCGTGTGCTGCCTCTGTCCTCCTGTGTAAATTATCTTTCCTGTATTTACTATTTTTCACCTCTTTTAATCAAAAATGATTCCAGACACACATAGAGGCATTAGACTCTAACCTTGGTTGTCTTTTGCTTTTGGTCTTTTTTGTTTTTTGGCTTCTAGCAAGACAGCATGAGACAGTGGGGCCTGAACAAGTCCTGGCTGGTACCTGATTTTACAGGATGTAATAGACGAACGGAGTGTGTGCAATGAAAGGGCACTGGAGTATTTTGTTGATCATGTATTTACTTTGTGACACAAAAAAATAATTGGAATCATTTTCAGCTTTGTTTGACCGTACTCTTTATGCATTTTTTTTAAAATTAACATCATCGCTTGGTGGTAGTGAAGGAGAAGGGAAGGCGCATTAAAGGGTTAACATAATGCAACTACCAGAAATGTGTCTCAGCTTGATTTTCCGTTAAAGAAGAAACTGCTGCCATTGTGTATAGTTTGTAGGGGTGGGTATGTGTGCTGCAACAGGGGGTTGTACTCTGTTCTGCTGTAAAAAAGCAGAACAGAGTATGGATATGAGTATGTGTGTGTGTCTGTATCTGTGTGTATAGGTCTGAAGTGTTGTTTTCTTCCACAGAAACACAGAAAACCTGAAGACTTCTAAACAGACCTCAGAGAAGGTAAGAGTTCTTCCATTTCCTCAGAGATTTCTTTGCAGAGTCTCAAATTTTCTCTGTGAGCAATTCTGACCTTCAGTGTGAAGCAGATTTTCACACCAAAACACCTTTGCACTGGAGTGTGAAGAGGCAGAGTAGGGAAAATATTTATATTTGATGTGGTGACTGATATAATAAGGATCTAAGGAAATAGTAAAGGAAATAATAAAATCTATATGTAGGTTATGGGTTCTATGAAGCACCCTGGCCACGCGCATTTTTCATTACATGGAGAGGTTAAAAAGTCTCGTTTGCTGTGATTTGGTGCAGTGTGGTGAATGTAAACCATTGTGTTTATGGTTATGGTCGACAAATGTTCTTATTTGTCCTAATATATCAGACCTCAGAAACACTAAATCCTATGAAGCATGATTAGTTTGGTGAAAATGTCTTGCCCACCCATGGTTTAGTTTGACAGTCTGAAGTATAAAAGCAGTCCAAAATGTAATAACACACAGGGTGGATCACATGATCATTCCATGACCTCACTCGCTTTTAATGTCTTTTGTTTATTATTCTTTCTAAATAGTTCTGTCTGTGCTGCTGTTTAGTAATCTAAGATGATGATAAAGGTGATTTTATGACATCTGGGCAGATGTTCAAGTCCAGTCTGTGAGATCCTGGGTGTTCTTCATTCTCTTAAGTTTTTCACATTGCACTGACAACAACCCTATTAGCCTGCATTGTGAGTGTTAGCATGTGTATGTTGTATGGCTGAACTGTTCACAGAGAGTAGTCCAACTGTGTGTGTGGAGAGTAAAGTCTAAAATGGGGCAGTCGAGCAGTGGAGGGGGAACCCCAGACCCAAAGTGAGTAACGTTTTCCATCAGCATATTGAGAAAATGTTGTCACTTATACTATATTAAAAGGAATTTCTACTTGCAGGCTAAGATATGCAGGATCTCAAGAACGTGGGAGTGTGAATCTGAAGAGTGACCGGTCCCTCAGGACACCCTATGGTGTCAGCGGTGGAGGAGGAGAATCCAGCCATGTCTCCACAAGGTGTGACGAGGCCATCAAGCAACCTCATCATCTCAGAAGTGGATCAGCAGAACCCAGCCGTGCGTCTATAAGGAAGGACCAGTTGGTTGGGAAACCTTCTCACCTCAGCAGTGGAGAACCCAGACGTGTGTCTATGAGGAGTAAGCAGTCCGTGGAGGAACCTATTCATCTCAGCAGTGGAGGAGGACCCAGCCATGTGTCTTCGAGGAGTAAACAGTTTGTGGAGCAACCTATTAATCCTAGTAGTGGAGGAGAAGAACCCAGCTGTGTGTTTCCCAGGAGTGACGAGTCTGTTGAGCAACCTATTACTCTCAGCTGTGGAGTAGGCAAACCCAGTTATGTGCTTCCGAGGAGTGACGAATCTATTGAGCGACCTGTTTATCTCAGCAGTGGAGGAGGAAAACCCAGCTGTGTGTCTACGAGGAGTAAGCAGTCCGTGGAGCCACCTATTCATCTCAGCTGTGGAGGAGATTCCAGCAATGTGTTTCCAAGGAGTGGCGAGTTTGTTGAGCCACCTGTTCATCTCAGCAGTGGAGGAGGAAAACCCAGCTGTGTCTCGATGAGGAGTAAGCAGTTTGTGGGACAACCTATTACTCTCAGCAGTGGAGGAGGAGAACCCAATTATGTGCTTCCAAAGAGTGATGAATCCATTGAGCGACCTGTTTATCCCAGCAGTGGAGGAGGAGAACCTATTTGTGTGTTTCCGAGGAGTGACGAGTCCATAGAGCGACCTGTTTATCTCAGCCATGGAGGAGGAGAACCCAGCTATGTGTTTCAGAGAAGAGATGATTTCGTTGAGAAACTTCTTCACCTCAGCAGTGAAGGACAAGAAACCAGCCGCGTGTCTACGAGGAGTGACCAGTCCTTGGAGTCATCTATTCATCTCAGCAGTGTAGGAGGAGAACCCAGATGTGTGTTTCTGAGGAGTGATGAGTCTGTTGAACAGCCTATTCTTCTCAGTGCTGGAGGAGGAGAACCCAGTCGTGTGTCTACAGGGAATGACCAGTCCGTTAAGAAAAGTCTTCACATCAGCAGTGAAGGACAAGAATCTAGATGTGAGTCTACAGGGAGTGACCAGTCCATTGAGCAACCACATCATCTCAGTAGTGGAATTGTATCCTCTGGCCCAGAGTAAGTAATCATCTTTTAGTTTAACATACAATTTATAACATACTGTTGCAGGAACTAACTTTAAGCTGTCACTGTTTACTCAAGATGACACTGTTTATTCAAGATGACAGATGACAAGATGACTGTCTTATAACTGTCTAAATCTTAGTCCTATCATTGGGAGATTGTGAGATCAATGGTGATGCTGCAGCCGCCCAAAGTTCAAGAGAGTTTCACTCTCTCTGGGTGGACGGGGCAATCCTTTCCCCCATCACTTAGCATAACAGTCCTCTCTCTCTCTCTGAGTTGGAAGGATGGTCCCCTCTCTCCTCCCATTACTCAGCATTTTCTCTCTCTGGGTGGGTAGAGTGGTCTTCCCTCTTCCCTAACAGTATGCTACCCAATGTGGGCTTCATTTAGCTGATGTACAATATTGAAGTTCTCCACCAATAGCATCATGCTATTCAGTAATGCTGTGTTAGCAGTTTGAAAAGCTGCTGTGGCTCTTTCAAGCTAGGCCATGTCCACGTAGCTCACGGGCAGCATATGCTAGCCCCTTCATCCATTCAGTGTTAGTGGTATTGTGTGACAGGGGGTGTTCTAGCTAGAGGGTAGAATTGAGATGACTAAATTATGGTCTTTTTTGTTACTGATATTTGTGTTATTGTGTTTCTCTCCTATCAGGCAGAACCTCACAGAAACCACCCTGCAGGTAAGTACTCTGATGGAGGGACCTGGGTCTCTGCAGCAGGAATCCTACTATCCTGTGGAGGATGTCCTCGAAAATGTCATAGAGAGACACAAAACTAGCATGAAGAAGAAGTACGAGAGCTTATTTGAACAAAACGAGACAGAAAAGAATAAAATGCTCCTGAACAGGGTTTACACACAGCTGTACATCATAGAGGGAGGGAGTGAAGAAGTGAGTGAAGAACATGAAGTTTTACAGATGGAAAAAATACCATGGAAACGCTTACAAGGCACTCCAATCAACTGCTTGGATATCCTTCAGTCTCTACAGGGTCCTGAGCGAGAAACCAAGAAAGAGAAAAAGAAAGACAAAGAAAGTAATGAAAAGAGAAAGGGGGACAAAGGAGCAAAAGTGTCAAAACTCAGAACAGTCCTGACTAAAGGGGTCGCTGGCATTGGAAAAACCATCTCTGTGCAGAAGTTCATTCTGGACTGGGCTGAAGGAAAAGCCAACCAGAATGTAGATTTCATGTTTGTTCTTCCGTTTCGAGAGCTGAACTTGATTAAAGACGATCAGTACAGTCTTCATGGACTTCTGTGTGCTTTTCATCCTGAACTCAAAGCTCTGGATCCAAAGAGATATGATGAGCTCAAAACTGTGTTCATTTTTGATGGTCTGGATGAAAGCAGAATTCCTCTAAACTTTGAAAAATGTGCAAAAGTGTCTGACATAACCATGGCATCATCAGTGGGTGTGTTGAAGACAAATCTCATCAAAGGAGAGCTGCTACCCTCTGCCCTCATCTGGATAACCTCCCGACCAGCAGCAACCAATCAGATCCCTCCTCAGTACATCGACTGTGTGACAGAAATTCAGGGATTCAACGACCCACAGAAGGTGGAGTACTTCAGAAGGACAATCAGTGATGAAAGCCAAGCCACAAGAATCATCTCATACATTAAGAAGGCAAGGAGCCTCCACATCATGTGCCACATTCCTATATTCTGCTGGATCTCAGCCACTGTGCTTCAGAGAATCACAGAGCAACATAATGCAGAAATCCCCAAAACTCTGACTGAAATGTACTCACACTTCCTGCTCACTCAAACAAACATAACAAATGTGAAGTTTGAGAAAGAAGATGAGAAAGACCCAAAGAAACTCTTGGAATCCAACAGAGCTATGATTCTGAAACTGGCTAAACTGGCTTTCAAACAGCTAATAAAGGGCAGTGTGATATTCTATGAAGAGGACCTGAGAGAGAGTGGTATTGATGTCACTGAGGCCTCTGTGTATTCTGGGATCTTTACTGAGATCTTTAGGGAGGAATGTGTGCTCTATCAGAGGAAGGTCTACTGTTTTGTTCATCTGAGCTTTCAGGAATTCCTGGCTGCTGTCCATGTGTTTCATTGCTATGAGAGCAAGAACATGGAAGATCTACAATGTTTTAAACCACAGACCAGAGAATGGTGTGAGGATTTTTCACTGGATGAGCTGCTGAAGAGAGCAGTGGATGAAGCTGAGAGTCAGAATGGACAACTGGACCTTTTCCTTCGTTTCCTACTAGGCATCTCACTAGAGTCCAATCAGAGACTCCTACAGGGTCTGCTGACACACATACAACACAGCTCAGAGAAAACCAGAGAATACATCAAGACATTAATTAAAGAAGACAATGGAGAACTACATAGATCACTTTCTACTGATAGGTCTATCAATTTGTTTCTCTGTCTGTCTGAGATGAAAGATCAGTCTCTGCCCAGAGAGCTTCAGGAGTATATAAAATCCGAGAAAAACTCAGAGGAGAAACTCTCTCCTGGACAGTGTTCAGCACTAGCCTACATGCTTCTGGTGTCAGAGGAGGCGCTGGATGAGCTGGATCTGAAGAAATACAGCACATCAGAGGAGGGTCATATGAGACTGATCCCAGCTTTGAGCATCAGCAGAAAAGCTATGTGAGTGATATATCTGCATTAATGTAACAGGTATTTTAAATGGCTCTGGCCCAAATAACTTGCATGTTCATTGTTACTTTGGTGTTCAGCAGAGATATTTACAACTCATTTTTACCAAGTCCAAGTCAAGTCTCAAGTCTTTGTGCTCGAGTCCAAGTCAAGTCTCAAGTCTTTGAG
>JBBPCY010030452.1:0-14195 GCA_037974405.1 Brachyalestes nurse | reverse complement strand
AATTACTATTTTCTATTAACACAAGATGTTTAACTTGTTTTTTTTTGTCATCTATACATGAAAATATAAGCAAGAGTTTGTGTTTACTGGTTAATACAGTGCTGTCTATTTAAAATAAATGAAAACAAACCAAGCCTCATTCTTTAGAATTTTTTGTTTTGTTAACGCTGTACCGAACCGCGACCACAAAACCGAGGTACGTACCGAACCGTGACATCTGTGTACCGTTACACCCCTAGTTTGCATAGCTGTCTTAGACTTTACATCTACCTATTTCTGAGGCAACACTTTGTGGTTCCTAAATCACAGGCTGTAGTCCATCTGTTTTCCCTGCATAATGTAATAACCCCCCTAGGACCACCACTGAGAAGGTCTTGTTTGGGTGATGGACCATGTTAGTGAAAATGTGTGTGTGTGTGTCTCAGTGTGGATCACACACAGCAGTGGTTTTAACACAAACAGGGTCACAGTGTCCGCATCTGCAAATGGGGCCAACAAGGTAATAATAGTCTAATAGTGGACAGTAAGTGGACACTCCATAATGTTTAAGCCGGTCCACTTAGGGGTCCTGGTTATTGATGAAATGGGTAAAGTGGACGTTGGATGACCAACAATGCAGAGAAACAGGTGGACTACAAAAGGTGCGCCAAAAGGGTTCTTTATTCCCTCTTTCTTTATTCTGGATTTGACACAAACATTGTTATACAAGTGCAACATGTGGTGAAATGTACCTTTGAGTCAACCCATAAAACTGTGCAATAAATCCAATCATTTGAATTGAGTTACAGAGACATTTTGGAAGGCTAAATGAAGGTAATAATAATCTGTACAGTGTGCAAGATGTAACACAATAGAATATCTGTGTCCTATAAAGTGCAGTGTGCTGGTTTGCTGGTTGATGTAGACACTTAAATGACAGACAGAAGGTGAGATAAAGTGAGGTAAAGTGGTCAGGGTCAGTGGTCCTCTTACACTGACATAAAGCTAATAAAATGTCTAGTACAGCCACTTTTCCATAGGTATACAGGAACTGTGCTGTACTTAAACCATACTGCGATCGCGCAGAAGTCGTAGCTCGGTTTGATTCTCCAGTGTATCTTTCAGTCCGATAACAACGCAATTCTTTCCCCACAGTTCATGACCCAAAACTGCGTCCATGGAGTTGAACAATTTTTTTTTATCAGAGCTGCTTTTGTTATTGTGGTCTTTTATTATTTATAGTCTTGTTAAAGGTTTTTTCTTTTTTCTTAAGTTTAATCTTTAGCAGTGCGATGAATGTCTAACCCGTCTAACCTTTTAGCGATGTGCTGATTCACCTTCGTATTTCTCAGCATTAAATATAAATTTGTTAGTGTCATAGAAAACTCCCACTGAAATTTAGCTTCAGCCTGAACAGACTGCTTGTACTTCATCGATTTTCCAGTTGTTGTTTTGTATCTTGTTGTTTCGGTTCTATGCAGACAGTTAAAAAGTCATGACAAGATTTCTACCAATCAGAAAGCAGTGATGGAGTCAACTCGGCTGCGGCGCACTTTTGGCCCTGCCATCAAGCATCACGTGTCCAGCTTGGGTACGGGTCCCTTTGTTTGTAATGGAAAAACATTTAGTTGCGCCATAAGCGCCATAAGCGTAGCTGTCAGTGCTCGTAAACAGTCCCTGTTAACATTATGAACTTCATGTTGGGCCCTTGGCTCTTTCTTCGCTGCTAATCCTGCATAATTGCAACGTGGGCCTAACTAGTGACATGACTAATAACACATTTTGTTTGCGCGCATCAGTACGCTTGTCTAAATTTGGTGTCCGCATCCAAATGTGAGCGCTGAGGCTGTAATATCATGGAGTGCAAAGCACACGCCACACTTGTCCTGTAATTACTCAAGCAGCTAATAAGCACAGGCACACACAACCTGTTATACAGGCGGTGGAGTCAGTCGCACTACCTGTGGAGCTGCGTTACACAACCCTCCCTCGTCCCCTGTTGCACACATCTTGGGGTGCATGAGCAACACAGCGAAAAGTGCTAAATCCGAACAGAAAACAATCAGCCAATCTCCACAAGAAACCCTTACATAACAATGGCTGGCTTGTGCTCTTCTGTCTTAAAAGCTCGGGAGAGATTTGGCCGCTGTTTGCTGAGTGACAGACGGCTCAGGGCTCACATGTGAAGCAGATGGATGTGTGCAAATGGATGTTCTTTATTTCTGCATCTTTACCACTCAGGTTCAGGCTTATAATTCACTTGTTAATTTTTAGGCTTATTATTCACGGACTACTATTCTGTTGCACCTTTCTGTCACGCCCCCAGTCCGTAGGAACTCTTATTTTGACTGGGGGCGTGGCAGCCCAGGCTGAATCATTGTTTTGGGACATTTCTGTTTGCACGTGTTGAGTTAATTTAGGTTCACCTGTTTTGTGTTAGCACTGGGTTATAAGTCTTGTCTGTTTCACTGTTTCTTTGTCTGGTTTTCGTTGCGTTTTGGGGTTTGTCGTGTGTGTGCTGTCCGTTCACGTTTAAAAAAGAGCTTCGGCCATCGTGCCTGTTTGTTTTCTCCTTTTTGTGTTTGTAAATAAAAGCCTTAAAGTATGGATCCTGTCTGCCTCTGTGCCTCCTGCACGAGCACGCTGCGACGGCCCGTGACAATTGTTAGCAACAACAGCATTATTGACTCAACTTTTTACACCATTTTTATAGATTTTGGAAGATTTAAGCACGCAGTTAGCACAATGCAAATTGGTGTGGTATCCTGGCTGATTGGGGTAGGATTGTGGGTTAAGGTTGTTTGTCCTAATCACTGATGTATCAGTTTTTGGCAAATAATTTGCTTGGAAATCTTGAGCTGTGTTTGTTTGATATCACGAGCTATTAAGAGAACCTTGGACCTCAGCAACTCTACATCTCTTTATCCGTTTATGGTCCTGTGAGTTTGGCAGCAGCTCCAACTTTATTTTACTGCTTAGCTCTTAGATCTGCTTCTATCAAACAAAACATCAAAGACCAGGAAGAAATATAGTGGGGGTTATTAAGCCAGAGCAAGATTTTACTGCTCACAAAACAGTCTTTTCTTTGTCTTTAATCACTAACCCAAAGTTCAGATGTCATACAGGCTCCTTTATAAAACAACCACGTTTTCTTTTGGATCTTATGGTTTATCTGATGATCTGAGACAAATAAAGATCAGAGCAGTGAGAGAAAAAGGAGGATTTTAAGATCAGAGGAAGGCTCTTTCTCAGGAGTTGAATTTAACAAGTGTGAGAAAATGGTCAAAATCTCATACTGATGTTAAAATAAGATCACTTTCTGTATGTCTAGGAGAAATAAGATTGTATCATTAATTTTCCTTTAATGTGGGTGGGACTGTGTGAACTGTGATTTTGTAGCTGCAGATGTTCCCTCACCTACTGGAGCGTTGGGTGGCGTGTGGGCCGGTGTTTGGGTGCAGTGTTTGTGTATCCAGTCCTGCAGTTGTGGGCAGTAGTAGCCCTGAACCTCTTGCAGCACCTGCAGGAACGCCTGGCTACTCTGCTCGCTCACACACACCTGCTCCAGGACGTTGGCCACCTTGTTGGTGGGTGGGCGCTCCAGCACGGCCCGGTACTGTTCTCGGGTCAGGACGCCCGCATCTGCCAGCCAGCGCACGAGGGGTGTGGGGTTCACACTCAACCATTCCAACAGGACCTCCCGGTTAGAGCGCACGAGCTGCTGGGCTGAAACCATGGCAACCTGCAGCTCTGCCTACACCTGTGCAGCAGATCAGTAATCAATGATGGTGATTTTAAATCACCAAACAGTCATTTTGTTACCAGTTAATAACATTAATATGATAAACAATCGACTATGGTTTCATCAAATACTTAAAGGAATAGTTTGTCTTTCTCTCTCTTTCTTAAATCTCCCTCTCTCTAAACAATACATCACTAATAAATAAACAGTTATATTAAACCTGATAACAATCAACCATGTTAATATAAAAAAAATAGATTGTGGTTGCACTGAATAGTTAAAGGAACAAGTCATCTTTCACTTTTTTTTCTCTCTCTCTCGCTCTCTCTTTCTTTCTTTCTGTCTGTCTCTCTCTACCTCTCTGTAACCTCTACCCCTCTCTAATCGATAATCACAATCAATACACAGTTATTTTAAATCTGTTAACAACTAATAACATAAATATAATAAACAATATACTGTAGTTGCAACAAATAGTTAATGGAATAGTTCAACAACAAAAAAAACTGACCCGAGATCAGTCAGTCAGTAGTGGTGTGATTGGGTCCACATTTATCTTTTTCAGTACAGAACTGGATAGTCATCCATATCGTTTACCGTAAACACAAACCCAAAACTTCTCTGGACCCTCAAACCACATCAGACTTACAGACATGGTTTAGGACACAGCATGATTGCATTTACAGTTGGATGTTAAAAAAATGAACTTCAGTGCTGTTTCAGACAAAACCAGAGCACGACTGATCTGGGATAAGATTCCTCCATATTTATAAGGTCAGAGAAATTAGATCAGCACTCCTGTCCACCCCTGATCCCCCCAACCCAAGACACACATGTCCCCCCCGGTCCGTATACACATGCCTCCTGGCCCCGGATACACATATCCCCTTGGCCTGGAAAACATACGACCCCCTGAACCAGGGCACACGTCCACCCCTTACCCAGGACACACACACTCCCCCAGCACACACACGCCTCCTCCCCAGCCCAGCACACACACGCCTCCTCCCCAGCCCAGGACACACACATTCCCTCTAACCCAAGACACACACATCCCCCGCGACATAGGACACACATGTCCCTCTGATCCAGGAGACGCATGTCCCCCTGACCCAGGACACAAACATTTCAAGTGACATTTCACCTGGGGCACCAAACTTTTGCATACAGGCTCTTATTTACTTTTGTCTGCTCAACTTTAGGACGAAATGAAAAGACTCACCTGTGTGTTGACACTTCTTTTACTTCACAATGGTGCCTGCAAGCTTTACCTCTCTCTCTCTCTCTCTCTCTCTGCCTTTCTCATTCTCTCTCTCTCCCCTCCATTTCTCTCTCTCTCTCTCTCACCCCATCTTACTGTTCTCGCTCTATCTCTGAGGAGGAGGAGTTGTTGCTCAGAGGGTTCAAAGTTAAAGCAGATCATCTCAGTAATGTTTTACTTTTATTGCTGTTATTCAAATAATTTTGGCACTTCATAATAAAACCAAAACAGTCAATTATTAATTTATTGAAAAACATTTGTTGTGCAGTAACTGCACTGTATGTGTTTGTGTGTCCTTGCTGTATTTTACCACATTTACTGATTATTTATTTCTTTATTGAAATTTATTCATTTAAAGGTAACACAAAGAAATATTTTTAACAGCCATTTAAGTTACATTGAAGGGTCTGTATCATATATTTTTCTGTATTTTCAGGTTATTTGTTATTTATTTATTAAAAACCATAGATTTGAGCAGTAACTTTTTAAGACTATACTTTTTAAGACTATACTTAAAAGAGCTCTGTTCTGATTGGCTGCATTGTATTGCGCCTCTTTCAGGCCTGAAACTGGCTGAATGGGCGGGGCTAAACTGCTGCAGGCTGGACAGGTAGATATTTTTATGGTAGGTTTTAGTGACATCACAAAATCAATTCCTTCTAAAGCAAACAGTACAGAAACTTGTTTATGCTTTTCTTTCCCAAAAAAACTCTTTTTCCACTGTTTAACTATTTTTCCACTCTTCCAGTACTACAGTGCTGAAGGGGAACTAGCCGTGTAGTTTAGAGGAAGTGAGCGAAGGCGTGATGCTCATGAGGCTGATTCACACACACACACAGACACACACACACACACACACACACACACAGTGTTACACAACTCCCATGCTGGGCCTAGAACTGTGTCAGATTATTAGAACCAGGTCAAATTAATAGAACGTACCACTTTATCAGAAACACCTCAGTTTTGCTTCCACTCACTGATCACTTTGCACAAGGTGGTGTTTCCAATGAAGTGGCCAGTGAGTGGGAGCACAAGGAAGTGTTTCCAATAAAGTGGCCAGTGTGTTTTAGTGGAAGAACAAGGTGGTGTTTCCAATAAAGTGGCCAGTGTGTGTTTGTGGAAGGTCAAGGTGGTGTTTCCAATAAAGTGGCCAGTGTGTTTTGTGGAAGGACAAGGTGGTGTTTCCAGTAAAGTGCCTAGTGAGTGGAAGTGAAAGCACAAGGTGATGTTTCCAGTGGCCAGTGATATAAAGCACATGGTGTTTCTAATAAATAGGCCAGTGAGTGGACGCACAAGGTGTTTACAATAAAGTGGCCAGTGAGTGGACGCACAAGGTGTTTCCAATAAAGTGGCCAGTGAGTGGACGCACAAGGTGTTTACAATAAAGTGGCCAGTGAGTGGACGCACAAGGTAGTGTTTCCAATAAAGTGGCCAGTGAGTGGAAGCACAGTATGGGTGGCATTTAATGAATCAGACAGAGGAAACTTGAGTTCCTCTTTAGCCAGGGTGGGTGGAGATGGAGGGGATCTTCCATTACCGAATGTGTGTGCAATCACTGCTGTCTCACACACAGACACAAGAACGCAGCATGAAGCTCATCTCTGCTCTGGTGTTTGGTAAGTTCACAGTTCCTCCTCTAGTCTGGGATTATTCATGTAATAATAAATTAACTAATTAAATGATTCAATGTAAAAACACCCCCACATTTCCCCCAAATGCAGTCAATCAGCTGAGACATGTTTGGTGGGTGCGTGACGGTTTTGCTGATGAGTCCTGAATCAGCATCTTAGAGTATGTGGAGGTGTTTGGTATCTGTAATAGACTTGTCTGTGTGATTTCTGACCCTTTATGATTCATTGTTATCTAGAACCATGGATTAAAATGAGCATTTGTTTATTAAAAAAGTAGACAATTAAATATTGCAAATATTTTAAATTATGAAGTAAAATGGGTCTTGATGCAAAAAAAACTTAGAAGAAACTCTTAGGTTTAATTTTTTTCTGATATGGAATTGTGATCAGTGTTTATTATCATGCATGGAGTTAAATGTGCAGCAGCATGGTGTCATGTTTGTAAACTCAGATTAAGGAAAATTTCTAAATAAGACTCTTATTTAGAGTCTTATTTACAGCCAGTTTCTCCTAGACAGAACTGAGCGCAGTTTAACATCAGTATGGGATTTTGACAATTTTCTCACACTTCTTACATTCAAGTTCTAAGAAAGAATCTTCCTCTAAACTCATCCTGATCCCAATTTAAGATCTTAAAATGCTCTTTCTTTTCTTTCACTGCTCTTATCTTTATTTGTCTCAGATCTCAGATCTTCAGATAAAACATAAGATCCATATAAATGAGCCTTAAAAATGAGACTGAACAACATCTGAAATGTGTCTTTTTGAGTCTCAACTACCAAAGTCTCCATAAGAGAGGAAAACTGAGAAGCCAATGAGAACAGCAAAAGAACTTGTCTTAAGTTGATTTTTGTCTATTGTTCGTATTTTTTCTAAAGGGGGGCAGGGGTTGGGAGAAACAAAGTTCGATAACTTCCAAATAAGATAATGATTCACATCAGACAAAGAAAAGACTGCTGTGGGAAATGAGATCTTTCTCTGGTCTGCTGTGGTTTTGACTTTTGTGCTGATCTGCTGGACGTTCAGGGCTGGAAAACATGTGCAGTCACTCTTTTCCCCTTTACTTCCACTTATTCCTGATTTAACAGTGTTGTGAAATCCCGCAGTCGGAGCGTCACGACAGCAAATTCCACTTCTCATCTACCATGCAGATCATCTAACCATGTGCAGTCATCTCACCACTTCTGCAGCACACCTGGTCTTCTATACAGCTTCTCACACAACTCCACTACTGCAGACCTTCACTGGATTCCTGTCCAAGACAACCTCTCCAGGACACGCAGATCCCTTTTTTACAACAGAAGAATCTGAGCCTTTCTTACCGCTGAAGCTACGCAGTTACTCATCCAGTCTCTGGTCATCTCTAAGCTGGACTACTGCAGCTCTCTTCTGGTCCTCCACCGAAGGTAACGAGACCACTTCAGCTGATTCAGAATGCAGCTGCGAAGTTAGTCTTCAATGGTCCTAAATTCTCACACACCGTGCCTCTACTACGGAACCTTTACTGGCTCTCTGTGGCCGCACACATTGAGTTCAAAACCTTAACACTTGCCCTCAAGGTCACGAACGGACTGGCACCTTCTTACTTATCAACAATGATCAAGCAGCGTGTCACTTCTCATCCTCTCAGGGCATCAAGCACTGCTCATCTTGAACCTCTGTTGCTCAAAAGAAGCAACAGTGGTGGGACGAACTCCCTCTTGCAATTAGATCTGTCCCTCACTGTCTTCAAGCGTCGTCTGAAGACCCACCTCTTCAAAGAGCGCCTTGGTGACTAATCAGTCATCTCACTTATCGCTCATACATTTTTTCCTATACATAAAAAAGTGCTCTCAGGCACTTATCCACTTAACTGTTTTACCTTACTTGTGTATTAACCTATGACTTTTAGTTTTTTGGCAAGGTTTGTGAAGATGTGTAACTTAGCTGGCAGTAACTTGGTTAAAAGCAGATGCTGATTTAAGTTTAGCTTTACAGGTATGAAGAACAGTTGGAGTATTTAAGCACTGATGTGAGTCGCTCTGGATAAGAGCGTCTGCTAAATGCCGTAAACGTGAACGTAAGACCTGCATCGAGACTCTTCTCAACTTCAGCACCACAGTGCTGGAATTAACTTCTGACCCTCAGAACTGCTGAGATCCTCACCGTCTTCAAACGGTCTTCTGTGCAATCTAAGAAGGTCCTGGTGGTTTCTCTCTCTGTAATCTGAGAGGGTTGGGGTGGGTCCTGGTGAAGAATTCACTCCATATCTGGTAGAATCTTGGTCTACAAGCAGTTCTTAATTGTATGTCTGATGTTCCAATTCTTTGTGTGTTGTGTTGGGTTGAGGTCAGGACTCTGCGAAGTTCCACATCAAATGTAACAAACATGTCTGTATGGAATTCACATGGAAGGTGCAGTCATACTGGAATAAGCAGGTTCTCCAAACTGTTCCACATAGCCAGAAGCAGTTAACGGTGAAAAAATGTTTGCTATAATGTTAACATCACTCTTCACTGGACCTAAAGAGCCCAAAATCCTGAAAACCAGACCAGTCCATTGTTCCCCCACCACTAAGCTTTACCTCTGCCACCAAGAACAGGTTGCTTTCTCCGGGCATCTCCTGGCATCCCCTGATATCTCTTGCATCTCCTGGCATTTGCCAAACCCTGATTCATCCATCAGACAGTCGAGACTCCAGCCAAGTGCGTTGCCCATACTGATCTCAGACCTATGTGCAGCTGCTCAACCATGGAAATTCATTTTATTAAGCTCCTGATGCTCAGTTCTTGTGTTGATGTTGCTTCCAAAAGCAGTTTGGAGCTCCATAGTGAGAGATGAAGAGTGAAGTAGTTGTGATTGTATAAATCTTGTTTATTTGGTGGAACTTGTTCTTTGCAAAAAATAACAACTTATTACAGTAGACTATTATAGTACAGTTTCTTATTCATCATTTAATAAATCCTTGTTCTTTAATCCAAAATAATCTAAACATCTAAACTTTTTTAGAAATGTCAAATTTTAATGAATAATAAAATGGCTTTAATGAAAAATAAAATGTCTAAAAACTGTGTATTTGTTTTTACTTCCAGTCTAACCTGCTCTGTGTGTGTGTGTGTATGTTGTATGTGCATGTTCGTGTGTGTATGTGTGTGTGTGTGAATGTGTGTGTGTGTGTGTGTGTGTCATTAGTGTGTGTGTGCAGTGGAGATCCATCTCCCTCTGTTCCTGACAGTGTGTCTGCTCTGGTGGGGTCATGTGCTCTGCTGCCCTGCTCCTTCACCCCCGCCCCGGGGTCACATGTCAGGCTGAGGGTCCGACGCAGCATCCTGAAATCCACAGCCTTCAGCAGTGACCCAGAGGAGCATGTGAGCAAGAGTCAGAAAGAGTTTGGCGGTCGAGTGTCGCTGGCTGGAGACCTGAAATCTGGAGACTGTTCACTCTCCATCGCCAACATCAGCACAGCAGACCCCAGCCCGTACGAGATCCAGCTGCGACAGAGAAGAGGATCATGGAGCGGATCCAGAAGCATCCATCTCACCATCAACCGTGAGTCTCTATAATCCACATACACAAAACCAGCCTCCTAATTCACACACTCCAAACCAGCATCTTTAATTTACACACTCCAAACCAGCCTCTTTAATTTACACACTCCAAACCAGCATCTTTAATTTACACACTCCAAACCAGCCTCTTTAATTTACACACTCCAAACCAGCCTCTTTAATTTATGTACACCAAACCAGCCTCATTAATTCACACACTCCAAACCAGCCTCTTTAATTTACACACTCCAAACCAGCCTCTTTAATCTACACACTCCACACCAGCCTCTTTAATCTACACACACCAAACCAGCCTCTTTAATCTACACACTCCACACCAGCCTCTTTAATCTACACACTCCAAACCAGCCTCTTTAATCTACACACTCCAAACCAGCCTCTTTAATCTACACACTCCAAACCAGCCTCTTTAATATACACACACCAAACCAACCTCTTTAATCCACACACACCAAACCAACCTCTTTAATCCACACACACCAAACCAGCCTCTTTAATCTACACACACCAAACCAGCCTCTTTAATCTACACACTCCAAACCAGCCTCTTTAATCTACACACACCAAACCAGCCTCATTAATTCACACACTCCAAACCAGCCTCTTTAATCTACATACTCCAAACCAGCCTCTTTAATCCACACACACCAAACCAGCCTCTTTAATCTACACACACCAAACCAGCTTCTTTAATCTACACACTCCAAACCAGCCTCTTTAATCTACATACTCCAAACCAGCCTCTTTAATCTACATACTCCAAACCAGCCTCTTTAATCTACACACACCAAAACAGCCTCTTTAATCTACACACACCAAACCAGCCTCTTTAATCTACACACACCAAAACAGCCTCTTTAATCTACACACACCAAACCAGCCTCTTTAATCCACACACACCAAACCAGCCTCTTTAATCCACACACACCAAACCAGCCTCTTTAATCTGCACACACCAAACCAGCTTCTTTAATCTACACACTCCAAACCAGCTTCTTTAATTTACACACACCAAACCAGCCTCTTTAATCCACACACTCCAAACCAGCCTCTTTAATCTACACACACCAAACCAGCCCCCTTAGTCCATACACACCAAATAAAACTCCTTAATCCACACATACCAAACCAGACCTCCACTGAACTCCTACACTCTCGCCAGTTCTCTGTGTGTGTGTGTCTGTGTGTGTAAAATTACATATATACTCTGCAAATATATGTACATATATATATGTATATTACAGTACTATGCAAAAGTCTTGAGTCCCCCTCATCTTTTCATACTTTCTAAGATCCAGACTTTCTTGTATTTTTAATGTAGTCTTGAGGAACTGTTCTCCTGGCTTTCTGAAGGACTTTCATTTTCAGTCCAGTCTCTGAACCTGACTAGTTTCAGAGGAATGTTTTTTGTTTGTTAAGCCACTCAGTGTCCTACATATAAAACATTCAAACATAACAAAGCACATCTCACTTAACACTCAAAATAAGAACACAATGAATCAATAGACAATACCCATAGACGTAAAAGAACAAAACTACATAAATATAAAACAAAGGCTACTAACTAAAAGCCAGGGTATAAAAGTGTGTTTTCAGCTGCTTTTTTTAAACATATTGAGAAAGGAGGCCTGATGAATATCTAAGGGCAACTTGTTCCAGATCTTTGATCCATAAAATCCATAAAAACAAAAGGCTGCTTCTCCATATTTCTTGTATTTTGCTTTTGAAGTGTTTAACAAGCCAGAACCTAATGATCTTAAGGATCTATTTGGAACGTACTCGGTCAGACACTCTGAAATATATGACAGTGCTTGTCATAATAAAAGAATTTTATTTTTCAATTCTAAAAGAAACTGGCAAAAATAAAAAATAGGGGTTTTGTGCAGAGTTTTTCTGATGCGAGTAAGCACTCTTTCTTCTGCATTCTGAACTATCTGTAGTCTTTCTTTAGTTTTTTTTTTAGGCAGTTCTGTAAGAAGTGCATTACAGTAGTCTAGACGTCAGAAGATAAAAGCATGAGTCAGCTTCTTAGCATCTCCTTAAGAAATGGTCTTACACAGGCTATGTTTCGAAAGATTGCAGTCTTCACAACATTGTCAATGTGTGCCTTGAAAGTAAGCTCAGAATCAAGATTTACACCTAGATTTTTAACCTCAGTGTTTGTTTGAAGTGCCAGCCAATAAAATATAAATGGCCATTGATTAGTTGCTGTAAAATATGATTGGTCTTTAATTTGACCACTACAGGTGGTCTGATAAAGTATGTATGTGTGTGTGGGGGGTTGTTCTGATAAAGTGGCCATGGGGGTGGTATTTCTGATAAAGTGGCTGGGAGTTCATCACTGTGTTTACTCCCCCACAGATTTTCCGCAGACAAAGCCAGTCATTTCTGCCCCTAGGGTGCTGGGAGCTGGCCAGGTGGCAGTGGTAAACTGCTCAGTCCCCATCAGCTGCCCCTCCCAGCCCCCACAGCTGCAGTGGGTGTGGGAACGGGGGAGGCGGGAGGGCAGCAATGTGCAAGGAGTGATGGACACAGTGAAGATCAAAGGTCAGCTGCCCCAGCTGATCTCCTCCCTCTCCTTCACCCCTTCTAACCTGATGAAGACTCGGCTCAGGTGTGAAGCTCTTTACTCAAGAAACAGGAAGACCAGCACCACCACTGAGCTCCACGTCCACTGTGAGAAGTCTTTATTAACTTTAACTTCAGTTTTAACCGCTCAGCGGTGCTCAGATAGTGACTGTCAAAGTATTTTTCCAGTCATCTGTGTTTCTATGTGGGTGTTTTCCTTTGAACCTGTGCCTCCCTGAAGTCCATTAGGCCCAAAGTATCTTCTGGGCACCAAACATTTTGTTAAAAATGATTACATTTGGATGGCAAGTTGGCCTTTAAGTGGCACATGACCCTTGCCAGATAATAATCTACATTTCTTGAATATAGATCTGAGAGGCATAAAAGTATGCTTTTGAAAATGTGCTTAGCTAGCTGTGAGTGTTTCAGAGTTCATTAGGACAAGGTCAGTGTCTTCCCACTATTTAATTCTTTCATAGGATGATGACCACAAACTTTCTTCAAAATTGCACCCAAATTCAAACTAGTACGGTCTTTTGGTGAAACTCAGACAGAAACCAGTCATTTACATTTGTTTTATATATATCTTATGTCTTTTTGTTATATACTCAGTAGCATATTTATTTATTTTTTTTAAATCCAAGGGTGGCCCCAAACCTCTGGCCTGTAGTTTGTCTCTTCCATACCTCCAGTTTTTGATCGAGAAACCTGCCCAACGGTGTAAAACTGTCAGGTGCTCCAGTCTTGCTCTCAGTTCTTCTGTGATTTCAGAAGGGCTTCAATGAGTTTTGAGGGCTGTTGAAGAGCAAAACATCGTTTTAACATCCAGTTCCTGCTTTCTCTTTCAGTTCCACCCACGGACGTCTTCATTGAAGTCCACACAGTGACGGTGAGGGAGGGGGGCAGTGCCCAGCTGGCCTGTGTGTGTAAAGCCGATCCACCCATCTCTGAGTACCGCTGGACTTACACACAGTCGGGCATCCATAACACCCTGCCCAGCCACTCACCCACCGTCCGCATCCTCAACATCACCCGGGACACCACAGTTCAGTGCAGAGTGAGGAACACACTCGGCACTGCCAGCAGTCCCCCAACCAGCCTCAACGTCCAGTGTGAGTGAAGAGGACACACTGCATTCTCTCTGTTTTAGGGACACAATCATACATCCATTAAATCCATCAAATCAAGTCAAGTCAAGTAGAGCTTTATTGTCATCCCAACCATAAACATTAAGGGTCTTAGGGTTTCAAAGAGCCCTCCCACAAGTTTACAAACATACAAGCACGGACAAACTCTTTGTTTTCTGAATTGATTCGCTGTGAGTACATGTAAGTTATGACACTGGGCTTAAAAGTATCTGTAAGCTGGCTGTGTTAAACTGCGTTAGAGTTTCTGTGTAATTGTTTTATTGTGTTTTGAGCGAGTTTTGTGGCTCCGGGCAGCTGGGCAGAGCGTTTTTTTGT
>JBBPCY010030433.1:0-14197 GCA_037974405.1 Brachyalestes nurse | reverse complement strand
CATACAGTCCCCATTCCATACAGTACCCAGTCCGTACAGTCCCCAGTCCATACAGTCCCCAGTCCATACAGTCCCCATTCCATACAGTACCCAGTCCGTACAGTCCCCAGTCCATACAGTCCCCAGTCCATACAGTCCCCAGTCCATACAGTACCCAGTCCGTACAGTCCCCATTCCATACAGTACCCAGTCCATACAGTCCATATGTGGAAACAACCTGTTTTGAATTCAATGTTTCTGTGATGTCGCAAAACCAACATATTTCCAGCAGTTTAGATCCACCCATAAAGGACAATGTTATGACAGAGGTTTTTGCCCAGAACACCTTTTTCAAATGATGCACAATGCAGGTGGGCCAATCAGAGTAAAGCTCATTTATATATATCAATCTTAAAGGCACAGCAGCAACAAATAGCTTGTTTAATTCTAGGGGATAAAAAGACACTAGAAAAATGGTCAAGTAGAAATGAATTATAATTGTCCTTTGTTAAATAGAACCACCGAAGTGGACCACACGTCGTGCATTTAAACAAAAGTTTGGTATATTGGCCCTTTAAACCCATGCTATTTCTCCTTTTGATTTCTCCTTACTTCTTGCACCTCTTCTCCTCTATGTCTTGGCCAAATAGAGGACATAAAATGAAGTTTTGCAGGCTTAATTACAACAGGAAGGCCAGTTGCCATCTCTCATCCCCCTCATACTGTGAGTCTATCAGCACCGTCCCCAGAGCCGGCAGTATCACTCCATGCCAGAGTCAAGTCACGACCAAACGAGCTCGTTACCGAAACATATTATAAAGCAGCCCAATGGAGCTGAACAGTCTACGCTACAGACGAGGCTGCTGACTCAACGTTTGCACGGACCATTTGAAGACATAAATCACATTCATAATGCCCTTTGGGAACAAAAGAGTGAAGAGCTCCGGCGCTCCAAGCTTGGCTGCAGCAGTGGTGACCATAAGGACTTCAACTCTTGACCGTTAGGGGAAGAGACAGGTGGACTGTGAGACAGATGAGCAGGGCAGGCAGAAGAACTGGAAGGTTAAATTAGAAAAGACTCCAGACACTCCGTCTGGTGCCGTTAACAAGTCGTGACAGTCCAATAAGGCCTTCAGGTCATTTTTGTCGCATCGCTCATGACCAAAAATGACACAATAGCTTAAAGGCTGGAGCGCGCACGTTTTAGCTGACTGGAGAAGTCCGACAAGTCGTCTGAGGGACGGAAATGTCTAATAGGTCAACACCCTGCTACTCGTAATCTTGTAAAATAGACTAAAGACAATAAAGCTCGACAAACAACACGCCTCAGACTTTTTCCAGTCGTAAAAGACACTTAGACAACAATAATAACACACAAAAAACACCAGCTTAAGCTAAAGAAACGTATTATCTCACATACAGCTTTATTATTTGTGAAACAAGATATCTATTCTAGAGAAAGAAAACAGTATGCTAGCCTGTTGCTAACCCCAAACTGCTTCAAAACACACTTCAACCACGACACCTACTCTTTATTTCGGTTCCTGACACTCTTTGGCACCATCACATGCTGAATCTGTCAGATGTACATTGTCGTCGCTATTCTGCTCACCAGGTGCTTACTAACATGTCACAAATCACGCTAATACTGTAGATTAGCTACTGAGCACCTGTTGTTAATGTTGTGCTCGAATTTTTGTGAATGTTTGCACCATAATTAAGTTATTGTTTTGTATGAAGCACTGGTGTGTACTTACTGTGGAGTCTTGTGTAAATTTTTACTTATTTAAGTGTAAATATTGAAATGTGTGGAAATCCTGACACCGCTGATCACCCAAATACTGTTATGTGCTCACTTAGGCAAAGTGTGGACGAGAGACCTGAAGCACAACTCTCTCTCTCTCTCTCTCTCTCTCTTATTTTCCTATCCAAAGCCTATTTTATTAAAATCAATACTTGCGGAGGACGGGCAGCAGTTTGAACAAGGTCAATGAATGTGTTTTATTATTTAAGCATTTGGTTGAGTGTTTCCCATGAGTGACATGTTTTCCACATGTCAATTATTGGGATTATTATTATTATTAGTAGTAGTAGTAGTAGTAGTAGTAGTAGTAGTATTGCTATTGTTATCATTTAAATTATTATTATTAGCAGTAGTAATATTGCTTTTATTCTGAATATCATAATGATGATGGTGACAATTTTTGTTATTTTTATTATTATTATTATTATTATTAATATATAATAATATATTATATTGATATATAATAATATATTAATTAATATATAATTACTATTATGTTTGGCCAGACTATGATTAAAAAAATGATAATTGGTAATGCCCTGAGACTACTTCACGTCTGACCAACGGTCCAAAGACCACTTTCATCAAGTCCTGACAGTCAGACTGGTCACTCAGGCAGTGACATTTTCTTCTTAAAGTCCAGAAAGCAGAAATAAGATGAAGAATAAGCGGCTGAATTTAGTTCTTCGTTCATTTATTCATTCATTTCTTCAGTAAATAAGCAGCTCCTCTCTTGTGGAGAATCTGGCCGGAGTGTCTGAACTCACTCTGTTTTGGGTGTTTTTAATTTTTCTCTTCACCGAATAGCGAGAACGTCCCTCTGCATTTCTCACTGAGAAACACTTTCACTCAGTTCCGTAATTTCACGATAATTAATATTGTTTTTATACATTTTTGCAAGGTTTTAGTCCAGTAAGCGCGGTAAAGGAGAACTTCACGTGCGCGCGAGGAGACGCGCGCGCTCCTTAACAGTTCTGAAGCAAAACAGTAGTTAAAAAAGTGCAAAAAACATAAACAAAGCTGGTTTTGTTACAAAACCTCGCTAAATTGATATTTGGCACATGTATCGTCCATATATTGTCACAAAAGTCGAGGTTTTGCTTTGTTAGAGAAAAGCGTTTCCAGCAGCCTGAGGAGAAGGGTTTATTTAGGGAGGAAAAAACTGACTGTGAGTAAAAGTTGAAGAAGCCTGGTCTTACCGTCCTGTCCACTCGCCTTCAGGACCAAACACAGCACAAGCGCGACGAACCGTGACACATCCATGTCCGCGCACCGTGGAGAACCACGAGGAGGAGATGATGGAGGACTTGATAGAGAAGGTGATGGAGGACTTGATGGAGAAGGTGATGGAGGACTTGATGGAGAAGGTGATGATGGAGAAGGTGATAAAGGACTTGATGGCGAAGGTGATGATGGAGAAGGCGATGGAGGAGATGATGGAGAAGGAGAAGGTGGAGAAGGTAATAGAGGAGGTGATGGAGCCCGGACGCGTCTCGGGACTCTCGAGCCTCCACCCCACGCTCGCAGCACGTGGACCGTTCAGGAGACGCTCGAGCGGCGCCACATACTGAACTAGAGCGGCCTCGGGGGGCGCGCGGCTCTGGGGGTCTCTGGCGGAGCCGGCATATCCCGTCCTTGTGTCACACACTTCAGATCCACGGAACGAGACCCAGCGTGTCTTACACTCTCTCACACACTCTCACACTCACTCACACACACACACACACTCGCCCTCTCTGGTGTTTTAGAACAGTCCGGCTCGCGCTGCTCCGACCAGCCTCGCGCTGTAGACGTGTGTGTGTGTGCCGCCCGCGTGCCGTCTTCTGAGTGCGCGCGCGCGTGTGTGTGTGCGTGTGTGTGTGAGAGAGAGAGAGAGAGTGAGAGAGTTGGTGTAATAGCTTTTCGGAGGTATCGCGTTACACTGAAGCTCTCTCGGCCCGCCTCCTGTTCCTCACGCGCTGATTAGAGCCCCACTCTGTCCAACTCTCTCTCTCTCTCTCTCTCTCTCCCTCTCTCTCTCTCTCTCTCATGACACATGCGCGCGTGCACGCCCCCAACACACACACACACTCACACGCACACACACACTTGAGGCAAACTGCCGAGACACTCGCTCTCATACACACGCGCGCACGTTCCCAAAACGCGACGGTCGTTTTCGTCTCCTGCCAAAGTGACCAGAGTGGCTGGAGGTGGTCGTTTCTCTGTTTAACCCGCAGGGGGAACAGTCAGGCGGGTGGGAGGACAGGACGTGTAAGGGGGCATCTGCTAAAGTCTGCCACATCTATTCATCTGTTCAGGGGTCTTCTGTCCTTATAGTCCTTCAGCTCACAGAGGAGGACCTGGAGACCTGAAGACCTGCTGCAGTGGACAAGCTCAGCCTGTAATTTTTTAAAAACAATAGGTGTGAATACTGCAGGTGGTAATAATTAAACGCTTTAGGTGTTAAAACAAGCATTTAATATGTTATTTGTCACATCACTGACTCTGTAGAGCAGCACTGCATCCCTATAAAACCACTGGAAGTCCAACTTCCCCCGCAAGACCATTATAAAGAAATATAAAGAAATCCAAGGCTTATAAAAGCTACCACTCAGCTTCCTTCTACATTAGCCTGTGCTAAATCGTTTCAGTATGTGCAATTTTTTTTATGACGTGCACGAGTCTTACCATATGAAATATCACTACTTATGTCAATATTACTGATCTACTACTGATCTCTGTTACAGCAGTAATAGACTCCTTACCATTATTTGTATCGCTAATAAACGGGAAGATATTAATCTATAGTATTACTACCGCAGCATTTGTGTATATAGCATGGTGTTTTTTATATTGAGTATTTTTATATAAAATATTTCATATTTTATATTGTTCTTGTCTCTGTGCAGTCGTAACATAAGCACTTTCCTCCAGGATCAATAAAGTTTTCTGATTCTAATTCTTTCCTCGAAGACCTTCACACTACGGACTGTTGATGGAGCACCGTCAGGAAAAAGTGGGCATGTTTACAGAAGATCTAGTGATGGTTTACTAATGCCCATGGTGCCCTTCTTTCAAATAAATGTGCCAAAAGGGACTGTGGAGTGGTGTCATACAAGAGCCACCTTTGGTTCCACGACAAACCTTTCAGTGAATGGTTCTCTGAGGAACCACATATGTAAATGAGATTAAGAACCTAAAAAATCCTCACATGGTTTGTCCTAGAACTGTAAATCGAAGCCCAGAACCATTGACATGATGTTCATTCAATACTGGAGGTGTTCATTCAACCCTAGAGGTGTTCATTCAGTCCTGGAGGTCATCAGTCAACACTGGAGGTGTTAAATCAACCCTTGAGGTGCTCATTCAATCCTAGAGGTGTTCATTCAGTCCTGAAGGTGTTTATTCCACCCTGGAGATGTTCATTCAACCCTGTAGGTGTTCATCCAACGCAGTCCTGGAGGTCATCATTCAACACTGGGGGTTTTTAATCAATCCTGAGAGTGTTTATTCAACACTGGGTGTGTCTAATCAACTCTGGAGGTGTTCTGTCAAGCCTTGAGGTGTTCATTCAACAATGGAGGTGTTCATTCAACCCTGGAGGTCCTTATTCAACACTGGAGGTGTTTAATCATTCCTAGAGGTGCTCTTTCAACCCTAGAGGTGTTCATTCAACCCTGGAGGTGTTCATTCAACACTGGAAGTTTGTAAGATTTGAATCGTTGAGCAATGGTGAAAGGAAAGAAAGCTGAAGGTGGATTTCTCAGATGGTTTCTCAGACCAGTAACATAAAAAGCCGGAGCCAGGGCAGAAATGTCCTGTGTTGCCTAAGCCAGACCACAGAAGAGAATCCACCCGAGCCCAGCCCAGAGGCTGCTCTTCAATATGCTGCACTAAACACAGGCACAGATGGTTTTCCTAATAACACAGTGCCGCTGTGGCACTCCGAAAATACTTCGCTGAGGACCATTTTTGAGGCAAGCCTACATGAGAGGGCTTTACAGTAGGCAAAAAGGCAACTTTTCATCATATACTTACAGGAATCCAGGCTTGTCCTCAACATTCATTCAGTTCATGACTGTGGATTTGAGCAGTTCTGCATTTTCAGCAGATCAACAGCTGCATGGTGTCTCAGCATCTGTTGACAGTACTGGTCAAAAGTTTGGACTGATTTAATGGACACATTGCATAATCGTAGGCCTATGCTCAAAGATCCCATTTCATACATTTTTTTTTATTTTGTTTTTCCCATAAGGTCCACAGATGCCATATGTGTGTTTTTTTATTCACCAAAACAGCTGTGATTCATTTTATATGACCAATTTCCAACCTCTATCGTCTATTCATTACTGTGTCTTTAAGACGGACATGTGTAAATGATCTCTGTTCTGATGGACAGGCTGAAAAGATAAATGCATTGTTTTTTTTCTGGCATGCATTTAAACTGTTTTCACAGCTTAATTTGGTTTTCCATCATATGAGCCTATTAAATGGTTAATTCACAGCTTTGATGTCTTCATTGTAAAAAGTGGAAATAAGACCATTTTTACTAGTATTTTGACCTAGACCACTATTTTTAGATGCCTATAGATTCTATAGTGTGTTTTTTGTACCTCCTTTGGGGTCACTGACAGTGTCATATAGTCGAAAGATGCCCTTAGTCTTTCGCATGTCAAAACGTCAGTGTCACTCACACATGACCAGCTGGCCTTTGATGAATAGGCCGTCACGTCATCTGCCTGTCCGTCGTCACAACCTCAGCCAATAGCCTCGGGAGATTTGGGTCGCAGGGATGTGTGACTGGTTGAGGGACTTACTGGTCTTGCCCTGAGGCCTGTGACTGGGGTTGTCTGTCTGTCCCTGCCCAGCCATCCATCTGGTACCACAGAATTGTGTGGGTATGTGTGTGTGTGTGTGTGTGTGTGTGTGTGTGTTTGTGTGTTTGTGTCTGTCTGTATGTGTTACCTTGCTCGTCTGCACCATTAGGCCTGAAGTTCTGTTCATTTGTACCATCAGGCCTGATTCAGTGAAAAAATCCAATTTACTGTTTCAGCTTCTTACTCTGCAAATAGTTGAATAGCCAAGATGTGTTTGGTGCCTGAAGTCTGTTTATTTGGCTACACTGGTGCTATAAGGCTAACGTAACTAAAATATAAAGAAAGCCTATAGGTATTAGTTTAGTAGCAAGCAAACCGTTCCTCAAACAATGCTGAGCTCCTAAGGAATCTCAAATATAACCTTGCAAAGCTAAACATGTATAGTATTGTAATGATTGCATCTGAATCATTGCTCCTTTTAAACATACAGTGTTTTCTTGTAGGATATTATTTCAGTCTTTCTCTCACACATACACCTGCTTTTAACATTATTTGGGTGGCCAAGTATTTGAAAGAACACGTGAATTTATACAGGCCAGTGAGTCACTGCCGTGCTGAAAGCGAGCAGACAATAAAGGTACCACCCGCAAAGTCTGCCACTGCCAGGGGGCCAGAAGTATGTCATAAATAAGAGCATGGCTGCATTCCAGTTTAAAGATAATTATGGTCTCTGTGCTAGCTTTTCCCTTCAAGAATTGACAAAGCATAATTCACCCATGTTCTAAGAGCTGCTATATTTACTAGACTAGATTGTATCATGCAATGAAAAGTTGGGTTGACCCATTAGGACCATTTTCTATCGACTGTGCTTAGACACACACTGGTCATGTTTTGTGCAAGCGACTGCTTGACCATCTTCAAGGACAGTTCTCTTTTTTTTCTTTCTCCAAAATGTTAAATAAATGAATCCCTACAGAGGATGCGTACTTATATTCACTTGGAAAATCAACAGAACGGTGCATTCTGAGATGTATACACACTGGCACCATCCCTGAATGTAAATGTAGCTGTAATGTCAATGATTCAGTTTAAAAGACGGATGGAAGTGTACTTCAACCAAAACAAGGCAAATAACAGTGCTGTCTCTGGGCTAGTTTGAAGTGGGTAAATGGCTCGTGATGAGAAACAGATCTGTAGTAGATTGGCTTTTTTGGAGACAGAGCTGCCACATTAAGAAAATAAATGAAAAAGATCGTTGTCTAAGCAGAAAACAAGGCCTCCCTCTCTCTCTCCGTCTCACTCTGTCTCTCTCTCTCTCTCTCTCTCTCTCTTGCTCTCTCACTCCTTCTCGCTGTCTCCGTCTCTCTCACTCTCATTCCTTCTTTCTCTCATTCTCTCTCTCTCTCACACTCCTCTCTGTCTGTTTCTCTCTCACTCTCTGTCTGTCTCTCTCTTGCTCTGTCTCTCTTTCATTGCACTACAGTGTTAAAAGCCTCAGCGATGGGGATTAGTTATAGATAAACTTTAGAGAGCATTAACATTGGTGCCCTTCTACACTTGCCAAGGTGGTCCTGTTCCTTTAGAGATAACACAAACCACCGCACTTGATGCTTAAAAACTGGCACCCACATACACTACCATTCAGAAGTTTGGAATCATGTCCAATTTTCCCAATCATATTAGTCATACTAAGAATCAGAATAAGAATTTACATTGGCAGTAACATATACATCACTCTTGTTGAAACACTGGATTTTTTTCTAAAGCATGATTAGCATTTGTTTAAAAAAAAGATACTGCGTTAAGTGCTAAAGTTTGGGCACCCTTTCAGGCAATGCACTAGTGTTATTTTTGTAAGGTTCCAGAGCTTGACTCATTAGGGCTTAACCCAAGTCAGGTGCAGGCAATCCCAGAGCATAATGAGTTATGTGACCCTTCCATCCTCTCAGTGTCAACAGTTATAGGCTCATCTAAGCAGCTGACTGAATCAAAAGATACCTGACTCTGATAAACAAGAGAAGATTTTCCAATATATCTGAAGGCTTTCATCTTAGAGTGTTCATTGTCTGAAATATCAACAAGAAATGGAAGCTAAGGTTATCTAGAGTAGACCAAGAGAAATCTCAAAAGTACTTCTAGGCAAGTTGAGTATGCAAAGCAAAACCACCACATTACTGCTCCAGGCCTACAGGAAAGCATCAGCTTATTACACTTTGGTATTGTGTGCCAGCCAGTGGCAAAAAATAGATCTTTGAATATAAAATATGAACAAATCCTGGAAGCAAATGTTACATTATGCAAAACATAAAATCAATTGTGAAATTCTTAATTAATTGAAAGACTATGGGCCAGTTTCCCAGACAGAGATTAAGACTAGTCCTGGACAATATTTCTCTTCCAAATGAAAATCTCCATTCATAATGCAGCGTAGTCCGGGACTAGGCTTAATCCCTTCCTGGGAAACTGCTCCTAAGTGTTTGACATGGCCTTCATCATCCCCAGACATGAATCTGTTGAAAAACGGCCTTTGGCTGTTTCCATTTTAGAAGTCTACTGCAAATACAAAGAAATCCTAAATCAAAAAGAAAAAGATTATTGGTTGACTACACCAATCAAATGCAGCCGGTGATTTCAGCTAAAGGGGTTCTTAGTAAGTCCTGACCTACAGTGGGAACGAAATTTATGGCCATGCCACATTTTATATTTTTGTTTGTTTCCCAATATTTTAAATAATGTAACTAATATTTTTCATAATTTTCTGTAATAAGAAAATGCCTGTTCATGCCTTTCCTCTGAATTCAAGGCTTATAAAATCTCACACCTCTCTTAATTTAATTTATTTACATATTTACATACATATATGTAAATGTTTATATTTATATTTTTGTATTATTTGTTTAGCGTTTTTGGTATTACACTTGTGTACAGCTTTATTCTATTGTTTATTTGCTGTTCTTACCTTTGTACTGTCCACTTTCTGCCGTAACAATGTAAATTTCCCACTTGTGGGACTAATAAAGGTTTATCTTATGGTAGTGTGCAGCTGCTCCAGAGTCTCAGTGCCTTTTTTATTGAGATAATACAAGCTGGGGGTGTGCAATTGAACACCTCTGACAGCAATGGGTTCACCTTAAAAGAGCTGTTTTCACTAATTAGAAGGGGTGTCTGGATACTTTTGGACATGTTGTGTAATTATGAAACGGTATTACTCAGCAGCGGTTGTACTGTCCACAGTACATTTGGACTCAAAGTCATATCCCAAGGGTATTAACAACTGTTTTCTTTTCTAAAAGTGGCCACAGTGTTTAACTGGAATTTCAGCCCACCCACCGCTCTTCCAGTTCACTGTAATTTATGTTTGTATCCTCTAATCTAAGGTCTCAACTTCAAGATCCACCCTCGCATGCATCCTCACCCCCACCCCTCCTCCCACATGCACACACAGAGAAATGAAAATGCGAGAGTCCTTGCACACACCCTGTTTATACATACACCGAAAAGGGGCTTTTTTAGACGTAAGCTGAGCTTTTTAGACGTAAACATAAGCCTTTTGAACATTGTATCTAAAGTCTGGCACCCCTAGTGGCTCCTCGTGGAACATCACCTGAAAAGTGAGGGTCTCACTAAAAAGTGAATAGAAAGCCTATTCACTGTAGTGAAAACCCTAACCTTGGAGCTCCACCTTGCTGGTGGTGGCAATGCACAGTCTGTGATAGTCACTGACTATTCCTCCAGGGGTGTATTATGTAATAAGACCTTTAACCGCAAGTTGCTCCAGCGAAACTGTCCCCTGTAGTTAGGGAATGGAAGTTGCTTTGGATAAAAGCATCTGCAAATGCTATAAATGTAAATGTTTAATTATGTCAAGGGTACACCTTTAGATCAGGGTCTTTTCTGGGATCCAAAATATTCAACAAAAGCCATATGAGACACTAAATGGAAATGCTGGATGAGCTCAGCCCCTGATGTTGGTACACTTCTGTCACTCCTGGTTTCCTTCAATATTTTTGTTCTACAATACGACCGAAGAATAATGCGGTCTGATGATTCAGTGGCAATGACTCTGTTTAGCTGACTCAGTTTCACTGGCTAAGTGTGTAATATTCCCCTTCCTGCAAGTGCACAGGAAAGCAGGAAAGGAGGTCAAGGAAAATGGAGTAAGTCCTTGGAATCTAAAAAGGAGCATCCATCAAAGGCATGAAAAGTCTTATTCTGAGAGGAGAGGGAATATATATACTGATGTGTTAGTGAACACAGAAAGTGAAGGCATATTATGTAACTAAAATGTTGTTTTACCAAAGATGCAAGAGTTTTACATAATTTCAAGGGGGACTCTTGCCAAAATAAATGTTATAATCCCCGCTACATTGGTTGTAACATGGTTATTCACCTCTCTAGAGTTTCTAAAGTGAGATCATCCAGTTAAAAGACTAGGAAACCATCCCTTCTGAAAATGGTTTGATTCTGATATTACAACTATTATTCTCGTGATGCAAGCAGGTGAGCGTATTATTAGTTTCAAAAAGTAAAAGTGAACTTTGAAAACAATCAGTGTTGACCACAGTGACATAAAGCCTTAAAACAACATCCCTAACATTGCTGCAATAGCCAGTTCATGATTATTTTGCTTTTGTTTTCAAATTTACACACAGTTTAGAAAATAGTGCAGAACTGTACTGCAATTGTATACTGCTCCACACCCAGTGAATAACAAACCATGGGTGTAAAAATGACCTAAGATTCTATTTCATGGTAACCCATGAAGTTCAAGGAGTAGAAAACATCCTTCAGCTGTCCAAATAAAGAGCACCGAAAAAGGAACTGTGTCTGAGCTTTTGCCAATGACCCATATAGATGAGAGTTGCCATCAACCATCCAATTAGCATCAGTCTTCGAGTAATCATTTTTGTTAGCTTCCTTGTCGGAAGATTGACTGATCAGTTGAGCTGATTAATTGTGCCTCTTCCACAAGTAGCGGAAAAGCTTCTGTAATCTCACCTGAGTTTCAGACTAAGCAAGTAAGACATAACATTATACAACAAGACAGATGGATAATAAAACTTCGGTTCAGGCCTGTTACCTCCATTCTGCTACCTGCGTTCAGATGAGTCTTTTGCTCCAAAAACTTCACTTCACTCACTATAGCGCACCCTAGCTTCCTAGCATGTGACTCCTTACAGCTGCGTTTGAGCTCAGAGTGCTGGTGGATGGTAGATCATTTTTACAGCTACATTCACCGGCCCACAGAAACTGACCACTCATAAAGGACTAGAAGATGACAAACTACTGTGCATAAACAGCCCCAATTATACAGCAGCAAGGTGGAGTTTCTAATAAAGTGGCCAGGGAGTGTTTAAAACCTCCAGGAGTGATGCTGTGCTTGAAATACTACTACCAGCATGACACACACACACACACACACACACACACACAGACACTAACACAGCACATACACTTCAGTCCAGCACCCTAATGATATATAATCAGTAGTGGTCCTATGGTGGTTCTTGTCAGTTGGGAATGGGGTAAAAGGCAGATGAGCTACAGATAGGCTACAAACTGTAATTGTAGACCTACAAAGTGCATCTGTTTAGTAGGTTTTTGTTTGTACGTGAATGTGACGGAGGTGCTAGGAAGAAGAGAGCAAGGTTGAGGAGTGTGTGTAGCTTCTTGGCTACCAGCCAGGTGGATAATTGCAGATGTATACTCTGCCAAACTGGCTATTAGGAGGATGCTTTGGTGTGTGTGTGTGTGTGTGTGTGTGTGTGAGTGTGTGTGATCATGCACTGCCCCACCAAAGCTCTTCAGCTGATAACACTACGGAGCACAAGGCAGCTAACTGATAGAGACACTACTTCAGCCTGTCTCAGCCTTTCTGTAATATCTAACTCAGCTAGTGTGAGTGTGTGTGCGCGTGTGTGTGTGTGTGTGTCTGTATATGTGTGTTTTCCTCTCACTTTTCCCCCACGCATTTAGCGCTCAGAGGACAATCTTGCACAACATCCAATATGACAGCTTTTAAAGCTGTCCAGGAAAGAAAAGCAAACAATTGTTTAAATCCCTCCACAAGTGCATCCTTTCTTTGCAACTGTTGCTAGGTTGGACAAGCCTCTTTTACGTCATGTGGACAGCCATGTGTGTGTGTGTGTCACCAGAGATGGCACCAGGATGTACTTTGGGAAGAAGACGAGTTGGCAGAGGCTGTGTGATGGTTTGGGTAATGTTCTGGGTCCTGCTTTTAGGTGGATGTTTCTTTGACATGGACCTTCTACTTAAACATTGCAGGAGATCAGCTAGACCTCTTCATGGTGACAGTGTTCCCTAATAGCTGTGGCCTCTTTCAGCAGGATAATGTTCCCTGCCACACTGCAAACACCGTTCAGTTTAAGGAAAGCGACAAGGAGTTCAAGGTGTTGACTCTGTCTCCAGCATCTATGGGGTGAGCTGCACAAAGTAGTCCGATCCAGGGAGGCCCTACCTCTTACCTTACAGGACTAGAAGGATCTGCTGATAACACCTTGGTTCCAGATACTACAGTACACCTTCAGAGGTCTTGTGGAGCCCATGCCAAGAGTTGTTGGGTCAGAGTTGTTTTGGTGGCATGGGTGGTGGGGTGGTGGGGGCAGGAGTTTTTAATGTGGTGGCTGACTTGTATGAATGCATGGCATATGAGAAGAAACATTTTTACATCACTATAATAAAAATGGTGTTATGCTTAGACTTTATTGGGCTTAAGCCAAAAGAATTAAAGAGTCACCTGACTCGGTTTCACCCACAAATGCATTCTTTCATAGCAATTGTTGCTAGGTTAGATGAGTGTTGGCAAATATGTTCTATCCAGTATAATGAAAACCTGCAGCACATTCAGAATGTGCTATTAATTTCCAATGATATTTACTTTGCATGTGTGTGAAAGGTTACACCGTTAGGAAAGAGGATGTTAGCATGGTTGCAAATTTCAATAAGATACAACAAACTCTTGTTCGATACCAAATCCAAACTCCAGTCTAAATTCCCTGGCTATTGTCCACATTCTGTACAATTTCTCCAAACTCAGAAGAGTTCAATAAAGATAATGTATAGGCCAGTTGTTAATAAAAGTGATGTCTACAATGTGGCTAAAAATAATCTAGCAATAAAATAGGGTCATTCTGTAATTTCTATGTTATGTAACTTGAGCATACATGATCTTTGAAATGAAAAAAATGAAAGTAGTCTTTACTGTCTCAGTACTTTTACTATGTATTCAAACTATTACATTGTGCTCTATTAAACTGTTATGGTGCCATAATGTGTGTGGAGAGTGTGGATAAAAATAACTACAAAGTATGTATAAATATTTCTGCTGATATGGCTTTATGTGAGGGAGAGAGCGAGAGAGAAAGAGGTAGCGAGAGAGAAATACCTGCTTGCTTGAGGTTGTCTGTCATTTGTTGTTGATGTTTGTTGAACAGGTGAGCTATGCTGAAGCAGAGAGAGAGAGAGAGAGAGAGAGAGAAAGAGTGAGAGAAAGGGAGAGAGAGAGAGAGAGAGAGAGAGAGAGAGAGAGAGAGAGAGAGAGAAAGAGTGAGAGAAAGGGGGAGCGAGAGAGAGAGAGAGAGAGAGAGAGCGTGCG
>JBBPCY010030404.1:0-14198 GCA_037974405.1 Brachyalestes nurse | reverse complement strand
GGGGGGTGTGGATGGGGGAGGTTTTTGCTTGTATGCTGTAGCCTCCGTCTGTCACCTTCCATGTGACACCAAGTTTCGGACACCAAGTTTCTTCCTCTCATACTTCTCACAGTTTACTGCAGAAACCATTCTATTTCAGAATCAAAGCATGTCTATATTAAGAGCAGCTTTTCAGGTGGCAGTAGAGGCAAAGACTAAAAGTAATCAATTAAAAGAGATAGTAAACTTTATATTTTTTTAATATATACAAAACAACTTTTTCTTGAATACTCAAAAGGAAAATCTATTGTTCAAAACTGCCTTTATGGATATTTTGCCTTTATCAAATTACCCAACCCAATTTATGGTTAGCTTGGAAAAAATCAAGTCAATAAGTTACAAAACTAAATGATGCAGCACTTACAAAACAAAGATGCTAAACGCATTTGACAGGCCACGTTTGGAATCTACGACAATAATTACGCCCACATCCGCAGTGCAGGAAACTCTGATTAATGATTAATATATGCTATGTGCATATGATAAGGGCTCTCATTTCCATTTTATAACATTTGTCATCAAACAAAATGCCTAAGGGAGGAAGATCTAGCAACAAATAATACTGTTGGTAGGGAATGCTCTAAAAAGATTAAGGGAAAAAACAAGGCACTTTTCTGTCTTTAAAAAAAAGGAATCTTTACCTACAAAGGAATACAGAGCATACAGAGCACTTGGTATTGAGCATACAGGCTATAGCCCATGGATGGCAGTGACAGAACCTTCTTTTTTCCTCTTATAAGATTTATTTATTTATGTAATAAAGATATCTCTATACATGCCACTGCAACTACAACCGCCTTAAACATATTTATTCTTGATGAAGGCAATCTAAGGGCAATATTTGAGTAAATACAGATAGTAGTGCCAAGACAATTACACTACATGGACAAGTGCTTCACTCCAATAAACAACACTGCAAGAAATACATTTTTATATCCCAGCTTTAGCTTTTGGAACAACCTGCCCCTGCGGATTTAACAGATAGACATGTTCTGAACCACAAAGTAATTTATATGCAGCAGTGATACTACTACTCTGTTGCTGAAAGAAAATATTGTGGCTTGAAGGACATCCATCAGGTCACTCCAAATCTCAGCTTTCACACAATGCTACCTTCTTCCTATGGCCATGTATGAAGTCAGTAAATGCAGATGTAGTTGGCTGATGGGCAGTAAATATCAAAGCAGGTTTTGGGCTTAAAAGAGTGCATCATACAGGAGTGCAATTACTTAGAGTGTCTCAACAGGCAATACAGAAGATTATATATCCAGATACAGAACAGGGACAAAACATGGAGTTAGCCCAAGTGTTCTTCACATTGTAGGGACATTTCATGACTGGACTAGCAGAAATAGCCTAAAATGGGAAAATCTTTATAAGAGACATAAGAGGTAAGAGGTTTTGCTCCAACACCAACAACATGTAAGTAAGAAAATTTCTAGAAGTCTAATTCTAACCCTGGTTCTAACCCTTCAAGCTACAAAAAATACATATTGCCGTTTCAGTTTAAACAATAAAATATGCAGTGTTTTTGTCCTGGAACTTGAGAACAAAACTTTTTCTGGTTTGAGATTCCTCAGCAAGCACAAAGGCAGTGGCACATAATCACCATTCATTACTCTATTACTCTGACCAAGTACAGATTTTCCACCCACCGTGAGGCTTGACACACTGGGCCAGAAATCAAGACTCTTCTGTTGCCATCATCGACATTTACATGCCTGTTGGGTCACACCTCAGGTGTCTGTTTGTGACTGTCCCATGAGTGCAATATAATCAATATAAAGCTAAAAAGCCAGGCTTCTGCTGTTCCTGTTTTAGAATAATATCAGTTTCTAGCCTGGGTTGTAAAAAAAAAAAAATGTTATAAAGACACATTAAAAAAAGAACAATCCAAATTGGTAATGACTCCATGCTGGCTCTCAAGCTGGGCTCAGTGGCACTTAGACTGAAAAAATATGAAAAGGCTGTTGTAGATATCCTGTCCTGTTTTGTCCTAAAACCCATAAACATACCCCGGAGCAATGACTGGCTGACTGTCAAAATCAATCATCTATGAGTTCTTATCTGCAGTTCTAGTTATCATTGTTGATGGGTTCAGGACAATTTGGAGGAAAGCAAAAACCCAAAAAACTCATTCAGACCTGGCACTGCACAAACAGTGGTGAGGGGAAGTGAAATTAAACAGTGTCCTCCTACTGTATAGGAGGACAGTGAGGGAAATCTTTTTATCCCATTGAGTGGCTTGTTAACCACATACTGAGAAATAAAATTTAATGTATCTGAGAGCTACTGAAAATTCATCTCCAGGGGAGATTTAATTGGAACACGCAGCAAATAAATTAAGATATAAATACAATATGTAAATGATCCCTCAACCAGATGGAACAAATTATTGATAAATCGCCAGTGTTTACACAGGCAGTAAAAAGGCATTAAAGGAAACATGGGCTTTAGTTTAATAGAGCCAGAGGTGTTTTAATGAGCCATTGTAAATACATTTGTTTTCGTTCCATTTCTGATATGTACAAAAATAGAACTGTGTGAGCGCTCAAGCCAGAAATAAGGTTTGTTTATTTGACTGAGATTTTGAATGGAGTGAAGGAGTGTAATTGAAACTTTATTAGGTTACACTGGTATAAATAGAATGCTTAGTTGGGAAGTAAGCAGCCCATTTCATGCTTATTTTTCTCACCTCTAATCTTGATCTCTGTCCCGGATTTCTGCCCTTCATTGACTATTCCACTAGACGGGAGGAGGGCGCTACTGGCACTAACCTTTCCTCAAACGACTCTATGGTAATGGCAGTGTTACACACAGCACATTCAGAGCATGTACATGTTTGACACTGAGGGTTAGAGTATCAGCAATCAGCACTGTGCAGGGCAAAGAGGAGTTTCACACCATCAGGATAAAGCAGAAAAGTGGTGTGAGAAAATAAATGTTTCAGAGTCTTATGATCCCATGTTCCTTCTTCATTCACAACCTCACTTGTCTTTGCTCAAAACATTTGGATTTCCGAACGCAGGCTTTGTGGCTGGCACATGCTTGGTGCCATCTGGCAAAAAAAAAGCCGCATCTTTGGACTCGGAGGCTATGGCATGGTGTTCCAACAGCTTTAGACTCTGACAGGTCCAATGATTTTGTGTGAGCGAGAGTGAGAGAGAGATTTGCAGTAAACACGTCTTTTGACACAAGCAGGAGAATACAGGGCGAGGTATTGGAGAGTAAGTGGTGATTTGGCACTCCAGTCATCCAGAACCTGCAGAACCCTTATTTGGATTAGTGGTGATGCAGGTAAGTCATTAGTGGCTGCAGCATTGCACCACTTAATGAAATGAACTTGGCTGGCTGTCGCTGACACCCCTGTCCAGGCTTCTCTAACTTATCAAGAAAAATGCAGGGCTTACAGGACAACAGCAGTCATTTGGCCAATAATCTCATGTTTCACTTGTTTGTCACGCAATAAATGAATACAGATATGTGGACTTGTTTTATTCTCCAAGCACTTAGTCCAATTCCTTGCTTGGCAAAGGAACAGGCAGAAGCACTGAGTGAATTGGCTTTTTGTCGTCAAAGTAGAGGAAGCATCTTATGTTTTTTCCCCTCCAAATCCTTATCTTAACTGCTATAAGAGAAATGAGAAAACTGGCTGGCCCTCACAGAACTACATTTTCATCCATATCTGATTTACCCTTCTAAAAACAAATCTCTAGGAGTCATTCCACCTTATTTAATCTAAAGGAGAATGGAATGTGGGTCAGCTACGCAGAATGATCTCGTGGTATATGCACATACTTCTGACCACATTTTTACAGAACCACATGGTTTGTTGACTTGTTGATGTGGTTCCGGGCATAGTATGACTTAAAACATTACTGAAACTTTCTCACCATTTTACTTTTTCAACCAAAATAAACGAACCAAACATTTGCCTATTGATTCTATGCATTTACTCCCATTAAGGGGGTTTTAAATGAGATAATTGAAACCACAAAGCATGGCTTCTCTTGATCACATCCCAGAGGATTTTCTTTATAATCCATACATAAAACATTAGTTTCTGCACAACACAGAGGTTGGTTCAGGCTGGTACACATTCCTTTAGCTTAGAGCACACAGAAACAGGCTACTGTGATTCTGTACAAACCAGAAATACATACAACCTATGACATCACTTGGATGGAAAAAAACAGAAGTCAGTTTTTTAAAGCTTCCCATTATCAAGACAAAATAGGGATATAAAATAGCTTAATCCCAAAACCTTTAATGTACGGCATCACCAAGTGATAATTCTGAATACTGATGTGTGAACAATGATAAAAAAGAGTTATGTGCGAATGATGTTGTTAGAGTGACAAAGCGTTCATTCGTTTTTAGATTTATCGCCCTTGGCTGCAACTGTGAGATAAAAAAAAAAAAAAGTCTTAAAGCTCTAGCCAACATTCATGGAAGCATTTAGTCCAATCTTTAACATTTTTAAAATGTGGAAACGTCTCAATTACTAGACAATGATCAGCACTACTGAATACCACCTCTGTGTGAGACATAAAGCAAAAGCTTGTCATTTTACACACATCAATAAGCAGTGATGCAAAACTGCATGCATATAAAAGAGGGCCTAGACAGACATTTAACGTTTAAGAGAATAAAAAAGTGGATGATATTAGAGGGCAACTTACAGTGATTCAGTGGCGACTACTCTCTCAGCCAGGCCATACAGAGTCCCGCTAGCGGTCAGCACCACCAGCTGGCTGAGGTGAGGGCTGGGCACCTTCTCCTTCCTCTCCTCTGGGGGTGCATGGGGGCCCACGCTCTCGCTGCTGGCTTCCTGTAAACATACATACAACACAGAGCACTGTTAAAAATCCTGACTGATAATTACTGGCACAAATGGCAGCAGAATAAATCCCAAGTGCAATAAATCGTGAATGTTTAAATACTTACTCAATTAAAACAAAAACATAACCCAGCAAGACATAAAATAAACCCCAGTATCATATTATACTAAAACAATCATGTACAATCTATCCATACATAATCTTTTCTGATTACTTCGCTGGCTCTGATGACACCATTCTAAGCCAAATCTGAATTCAACAGTTCCCTCTTTGGCAGCAACAACCTAAGGTGTTTTATAACTCATTACAATTGTAATCATAATGAAAATCAAACATGTTTGGGCACAGTTCACAGGTTCAGCACTGCTTCTGGGCTTGCATCCGAAAAACACGTTATGTGAGCAGACCAGAAGTCAGTACATGAGAAGTAAAGTAAGCGAAGTTAAATTAACTGCATACCTACAGCAGTGAGTTTTTATCTTCTTGCCGAAAAAGCCCCAAAAATAAAATAAAAGCACGTCAAACCATGGAGCATTGGCGTCATGAAAGTTAATAATGACCAATTTAAAAAGCCAGGGAGTAAAACCTTTTTTCCTCTCTAAATCTCTCATAGGATGTGGCAAAATGACGCAGAGACGGTGAAAATTGCCTGGCGAGGGAAAAAAAAAAAAAAAAAAAAAGGAGAGCAGGGACACAGTAATGACTCACAGCAATGGCTGGCAGTGCCAGCATGCACTTGGTCAAACATGGGCTGAAAATTTGAAGCAGGCATACAAAAATGTTTTTCTTAGGATCGCCACATAAATTGTAATTAAAAACCAATTCAGGTCTAAGCTGAGCCCATATTTCTTGATCACAAATGAACTTTCAAGCTTATTTCAAATATCAAAGCTGCTGAGAGCATTTAATCAAATGAATCAGGTATAAACAATAGTAGCAGAAAACACAGCATATTAAAATATTTACATATTTAGTAAATAATACAAGATATGCCAACAAAGCAAAATGCAAATATGACGCAAATGAAACAATAATGCAGAACCTCTGATTAACCTTCCGATTTATAAAAGTAGCATGATGCAGTTTCATCAAAACTTTTCACCATCAACACCAACCTCTAGCATTCGGATAAAGATACAGGCAGTATCATATTTCGCAATGGAATCAATATAACAACAGTTCTCACACAGAGACCAGAGGTACTGAAAACAGAGACATGAGCTGTAATTCACACACACCAGGCAATTTTGATGACTTGTTTTCAGATTTAAAGACTTTAAGAACAGGCAAATCAAATTTGACCTCCTTTTTTACCTTGTTGGTTAATTTCACTTCTCACATTAAGCACTAGTGATGTAAGAGTTCTAAAGCAAAACTGAAAACCATAGTTCAGCAATGTACCCTTTGACTCACAGTGTATATAAAGTGAATTGTTGTTGTTTTTTTACTTAGAGTGCAGGCTGTAATGAGGTTACATAGCTAAGCACTTGTTTCAACCTGTAGATTTCAATGTGTTTGTGCCACAGGATTCCAGTCCAGGTTAACAAAATTCCCATAGCTGTTAAATGTGCTTGAGCTACACAATTCCACTAGTTCCATGTGATCAAGTAATTGTTTGAAATCTCAAGCTTCAAGACCTGTGCTGCCACCCATCAACTCAGAATCAAGAGAGAAGCATCTGGAGTATCAACAGCATGCAACAATGTATAGTGTTCATTACTGAGGAAACAATTATGGGATGGAGGATGGCCATGTTGCTATTTCAAATGTCCGCTACAGATGGAGAAGGTTCAGTCTGAGATATCTGAATATAACCTTCAAGCCAAGTGTTCGATATGAGAATTTATTATGAACATTTTTTATAAAACTTAAAATTAAAAGGAAAGGAGAGCTAAAGTTTTCTTAATTATTGGTTTATTTAAAATAATTCAAAATTAGTTCTGCACTCTCAGCTGCTGAAACTGCCACATAGAACAATTGAATAGGAGCTGGACCCTGGTTGATAGTAAACAGATACCAATACCCCTCTGGCCATTTTGAAACAAAAAAGAACAAACATTTGCATCTTTCAAAACCACATTACTAGCTGATCCTTTGACACACAACAATGCAACATAATAATTAGCAAGGCTAAGTGCAACCAGTTGTTATGAGGTGTGTTTCATTTATGTGTGGAAAGTGGGTCCCTCAGTTATGAAATTATAAATATAAAAAAACCCAGAAAAAAGGCATTGTAGATTTAAAAGGTTAATAATGGTGCCGTTGTTGGCTGCCCATTTGCGTTAGCTTTGTATGTCTGCAATTCTACTGTTATTACGTCAACCGTCATCTACACACTAGTTTACAACAGGATTTTGGCTCTTATTTTTTGTGGGCCTTTACGAACTGTATCGCAGAAATTCATCCTGTAACAATGAATAACACAATCAATTGTGCAGTGCTATTATGCAAATGTCTGAATAATTGTGGATCAATCTAAGGAAAAACACTCAGCAGAGCTGTGCTTAGGTTAAAATGCCATTTGTCTTGAATGAGAAAGCTGGGATTTACATGCTATTAAGAAATGTCATCTGGTCAGGATTAGTTTATAACCAGGGACAGGCATATATACAGGTGGGCTATACACACAACCCCAGAAGGAATTCTAGACACCAAACCATGCATGCCACTTGGCAGGAGGACACTGCCGTCCAACTCTAAGCTACTTTAAGCTAGTTTGTTTTGACATGTACCACTAGAGGCTTATTGCAGTCAGACAAAATAAGGAAGAAAGAGACCATAACTGCCTTTCAGCTTTCTGCAACCACTACAAGAACATATGACTACACACAACTATCACAACACCGCAATTGAGAGATGCAGCTCTTGTCAACATGCACACTGCGCATTGTGATCTCTAAATTGCAAAACAACATATTTCCTGTACTGTTAAACACTTCTAACACAGCTGTATGCACATGGAACATCTAACTTACTGGCCAAATTCTCAAGTAATTCCTTTTGCTGACTTTTTGTGCCTTTGTTTCCATACCTTTTCTGAAAGACAATGTAAACATTTAAAAAATGTTAACAAGAGGCCACGGCACCACTCATATTCTGATAAATAAAATGGAACAGAGCACACAAACTGTCAAGTAACCCCCGAGGGCTTTATTTCTCCCTCATGGAGAACATAAATGTTATGTGAATTAGAGGCAGCTCGGTGATGATGGAAGTCATCCAGAGAATCCATTAGCCCTCTCTTCATTTCTCTTTTAATATCACTGATGAAGTAAAACATCATAGCACACATTCTTGTCCTCCCACATGTTGCCATGTACAAGACATGAACAACAAATATTGACCAACTTAATAACGGAAATAAGGGAGATTCATTTGTAGCATAAGGGCATTAAAAAAATAATTACATTGGGTCAAACGTCTCTGAACTAATCTGACTTTAAACTACTGAGAATAGAACTGCTGAGGACATATGTGGACATATATCTCATCTAATCTGAATGTCTAAGACACACACTACTGTCATTAATATGAACTTATGGTGGCCTTTCTTTGACCATAAACAAAGGAAAAGCTTCACATAATTCAGAATCACAAGCCTGGTCATGAGTGGTAGTTAATAGTCTAGAATTGGAGCGCCTAAACATCATGAGGGACCAGAATATGCCATTTGGCATGCCGAATTGGGCTCAGAGGCCAAAGTTTTGGCCATTCAGATCTAGTTCCATTCTGAAGACGGGTGGATAGATTTTTTTTATCTGAGTATAGTCAAGGATATTTCCACAGCTGTCAATGTTGTAAATGCTCTGTTCAAGGACAGCCTTGAATTAGCTGAGAATTAGATTCTAAATAGCTTCATTACAACCTTTTAAGACACCATGAATACTGTTACTGCACAAAGACATAATTACAATGTTAAATTAAAATCAAACAGTTGTTAACATGGACTGAATCTTGTGTTAATGCTATTCATGAAGGAAGTAATCATGATGCGGCTGAGATTCTTTACTTTCTGTCTCATAAAAAATAAATGATAATGAGATTCAAAGGCTTACTCTTTCGCACAAATTGGAGATGTAAGTTCCAGTTTAAATCAAGCTCTCAAAAGGCAATGATAATCACGCAGCTTATTGTGCAACATTAATTAGCCTACAGCATAATGATGTGTAAAGCAGAAAACTAGATATGGCTTTCTTTTCAGCAACTGAAAGAAAGCCGTAACAGCAAAATGTGGGCAAAACAACACGGTAAAACGACTAATGATATTACAGTAATAGTAATTGCAAGTGGTTGTTCTGAAATATTGTAAACCCAGTCATCTAACTGTAACTAACGAGCACCGACTCACTGCTGCAAGCCCTCATCACTTATCTGTGTTAATCTGATTAGAGAGCAACTCACAGTTTAGAGTTAATTCTGCAGTCATGATGCTACTGGCTCTAACAGTGCTGCCAGTATCAAGGCAATATCATGCAGAGGTGAAGTTTCATAGACAACTAGATACATGAATATTAAGTACTGCCGATTCTGTCCAGACCATGGCTTTATCAGAGTGTGCAAACTGGATTTCAACCACCTAAAATGCTTGATGTGAACTGGACTTGGAGCTTTATTGGCTTATCATTTAGGCAAAAATTGTTTTTCCTCTGTTGCATCACTCACTAGAAAGTCCCAAACTGCCTCTTGAGGCACAAGAATTGGGCATTGGGGGACTTAAAGTGTAGCAGGGGCACACAAGCCTAAAATGAAAACGCAAAATGTCGGCTGGAGTGGTGTAAAGCACACTGCCACTGGGTGCTGGAGTAATGAATGACAGTTGTCAGTAGAACACTACCTACAGAATGCATAAAGCCTAAAGTGTTGTTTGGTGCAAGAGCGATAATGGTCTGGGACAGTTTTTCAGGATATTGGCCAGGGCCCTAAATTATAGTAAGGGGTGATGTTAAAAAACATTTAACAATGACATGCTTTCAACTTTGTGGCAACAGTTTGGAGAAGGCTGTTTCCTGTTACAGCATAACTGGGCCCTTGCGCACAAAATGTGGTCCATAAAGACATGCTTTGAAGTTGGTGTGGAGGAACTCCAGTGGCCTGCACAGAGCCCCAACCTGAACACAACTAAGCACCTTTGAGATTAATTGGAACGTTGTCTGTGAGCCAAGCCTTTTGTCCAATATAAGTGCCTGACCTAAAGGCCACAAATTTCCACAAACATTTTCCAAGAGGCCCAATGCAATTTTGTAGGCCTTTGAAAAACATGGTGATCTCTGTATTATTCCACTTACAAAGACAACACTTCTGACACCTTTCCATAATAGCCAGCATTAATTTCACTCATTTGTGCTACAGCAGCTCTTCTGTGAGATTGGACCAGATGGGCTAGCCTTCGCTCTCTGCATGCTTCAGAGAGCCTTGGGCGCCCATGACCCTGTTGCTGGTTCACCAGTTGTCCTTCCTTGGACCACTTTTAGTAAGTAACACTCACTGCATACCAGGAACACCCACAAGTCCTTCTGTTTTGTAGATGTTATGACCCAGCCATCTAGCCACCAAAATTTGGCCCATGTCAAAGTCACTCAAATCCTTACACTAGTTCATTATTCCTGCTACCAACACATTGACTCCCAAGAACAGACCATTTACTTGCTGCCTAATATATCCCACGCCTTGTCAGGCGGCATTGTAATTAGATAATCAATGTTACTCTCCTCATAAGTTAGTGTTTTATGGCTGATTAGTGTGTTTATATATTCTGTAAATGTTACATTATTTGGAGGAATGCATGGTTAAATTGAGGAAAATATTGTCCAAGAAATGACAATTATATGTTTTCATGATGTTTCTGAAGCACAGGTGCTGAGGGATATTCTTTTGGTCGACAAAGTAAACAGTGGAATCAAAAGGTGTGTTTATGTCTGATGTAAAGACACAAAGACCACAACAATTTTCTTTTAACATGCTCCTCAGAGGAATGTCTTTCTGGATTGAGCTTTAAAGTGTTTTACTCGCAGTGGGTGAAGAGCTTGGCAATCTGTAAAATGCTTCATGCATTTTTAATTTTACTTAAATGCATGAATTTCTGCTTGGGTCACCATAACATGACTGTTACTAAGTGCACTTTCTGTATGCTGACTACACTTAAGGATACAGATAAAAACATGGATAAAACAGCATGCTATACAGTTAACTTCGAATGGTTACCTGTCTTTAAAAACAAGCACACTCAGCATGCGTGGAACTAGAGAGTCCTGTACTCCAGCCAGCACATCCCCATAGCTTTGAGAGCACCACATCATATATTTATAATTATGCAAAACTAGCATGAGTTATTATGAGTGTGACTGACATGAAAGCTGCAAAAAGTTCTGAATGTCAGATTGCGCCTGGAAATGAAACTCTAAGTAAATAAGGACAAAGGCAAAGGCAAACTTGGCTAGCTGGTATGCCTAGACAGAGAAGCCAAAACGGTAGCTATTTGAGGGCTTAGCATTTCATTAAGATGTGATCATACTTTCTGTGCTCAGCAAGAAGTGACAGAGAGAGAGACTAACGAAAGAGAGAAAGAAACCAAGCCAGAGAGAGAGCACAAAAGTGAGAGAGAGAAAGACAGAGACAGAAAGAGAGAAAAGGAGAGCTTATGATACAAACTAAAGCACAAGAAGTCAGAAGACATTTTCTAAGCTATATATTTTCTTCCATGCCAAAATGGACGATAAAGAAGTAAAAACAAAAGCACAGGAAAAAGAAAAGGGCAATTTTAAAACAAATGTGTCAAGTTCAACCCTTCCAACAATCACACATCGCATAAAATATTAGTCACATTTACAGGTGTAGTCCCGTTCACTGTGCTAAGACATGAATGAGCCATGAGGATGCAGATAATGTACACTGCAGGTCAGAAGTTTTGCACACTGAGATTTTCTACATTTACATTTTACTCACTAAATAATTACTAAAATCCCTCAATATTCTTTACCAGCAAATACATTTACAGTATGTTCACCATTTGCGTACCTTTATGAGAAAGGATAGTCATATCCTAGATTCATAAAAGTAACCTCCTCTAGCAGTTACAACAGCAGAGCAAATTCAAGGAATTCCTTCTGCAAGGGACACTAAATACTGCTCTGTAAGCTCATTCCAGCACTCCTGGATCACTGTCCATGGGTGTGATGCACTAGTTGGCTGCTTCATCTTGACCCTTCTGTCCAGTTCCTCACAAACTAGCTCTATCTGGTTCAGGTTAGGTGATTCCAGGCCATGAATTTCAGCTTTCCTTCATTTTCTATCTTTTTAAAATAGTTGTGAGACAGTTTGGAAGTATGTTTGGGGTCATTGTCCTGCTGCACACAGAATGGCTGACCAGTGAGGCTGCGGCGAATAGCATGTCACTGTAGGATGCTATGGTAGTCTTTCTGATTTAAAATTCCAATCACTCTATGGAGATTTCCAACTTTAGATCTCGCAAATCACACAAAAACTATCACACTGCCCCCTCCATGCCTAATAATGGAAGTTAAACACAGTGGAAGCATCCTTTCCCATGTGCAACAATGTTTCGTAACAGACCCTGGAGTTCAAACTTGGATTCATCAGTCCACAGCACCTAACACCAGTCTTCTACACACCAGCTTCTGTGTTCCTTCGCCAAGCCAAACTGTCCCCTAATGTTGAGAACCCTCAAAAGTTGCTTTATGGCTGAATCACAACCACTTAGCCCCGCCTCCCTCACTCTTCGGCACCCAGTGGAAGCTGGATGTTTTGGTGCCATGGCATTCACTCAGTTGAGCTTTGATTTCTGGTGCACTTAACCTTCTGTTATGGAAACTGATATACTTGACCTGAAATAAATTGGTTAAACAGGAAAGGTACTCAGCTGACTAAAGAAAGAAAGATGAAGGATAGAAACAAAGAAAGAAGAGAGTGAGTGTGCGATACTAGGGTAATAAGCTGCACCATATTCTTGTCAGCTCTACCAACGTTTGTCCTAGCACATCTCTCACTCAGAAAGGTAACCACAGTTTGAAAGACTACGTATTTTGTACTAAATAGCCAATAATGCAGGAGTGTGTGCACAGACTCATAAGTGCCACTACAATTACAGTGATAAAATCTCAGGTGGGCTTGATTAAGCACCTCATCCATCCTACCTCTTTTTACCATGTGAATAAACACAATGTTATTGTCATTTCAAGATTTGCACTGAAGATAAAGAAAAAGAAAAATGAGATCAGATTTGGTAAAGAACGAACCATACTTAGCACAGCCTCAGAAAACATGCGGCCAGTTTCAAGACTGGGAAAAAAGGTTTACTTCATTACAGCATAGCATAGCTTTAATTATCCAACCCTTTTGGCTGTGTAATAGCAGCCTCAAAAGAAATGAATCATTATGGGCTTTTCATTTTTCTTTCTAATTCTTGAGCAGAACGGCATAGTGCATTTAGGCCATTATATTTAAAGTCATTTCACTTAATAATCAATCAAAGTGTCATCCAAGAAGGTTTAATGATACAGTTTGTGGACTGCCTTTCACAGTTTTTTCCGTGTGTTGCCACTCTGTAGTTTAAGAGTGTTCAGTTGGTCAGTGTAGTGCAGCCTTAGTTTGTGGAAACTGAAGACACAACTAAAGACAAGAGCATAAAACGATAGCTGTCAATTCCAAACTGTGGCCCGAATAAACTGATCAGAGATACACTGACTGCTTGCCTTGATGTTGACTGTCAGATAACACACTCCATGCCTTCCAACCATCCTGACTGTCCCTTCAGAAGTAATCACCAAACCTCCACTGTTTATTAATGACAGCAAGTGGTAGCTTTGACCATATGATGCCGGTTCATCACCTGCCCAACATTTTTCTACAATAAGTCTCTAACTTTAACCCCTTTAAGCTACAAGCTTTTGAAATATTGATGTCAAAATCCAGTATTTAAAAACTACTGGCCTTTAAACTGGCGCTTAAAGGTTTAATATGTGAAATTAACAAAGTGCTGTTAAAAAGATTGAAATATTAATTCATATTAAAACTACATTGCTTGAAATCCACCCACTCGGGTCAGTGTTCTGCAGAGACTCATAACTCGCTTGGGGACGCGCACCAATGAGGCAGGAGTGGCATGTTCAAGTTTTCGATTTAAGATGTGCAAAATAAAATGTTTTAGACCCTAAAACAGGAGTATGAGTTATACATCATCTGTGCTTTGGGGGGCGGGGGCAGATCGAGGTCTGAGAGGGACACATTCAATTCAATTCAATTTTATTTATATAGCACTTTTAACAATGGTCATTGTCACAAAGCAGCTTCACAAATGAGAGA
>JBBPCY010030344.1:0-14200 GCA_037974405.1 Brachyalestes nurse | reverse complement strand
GGCCTGCTCCATAGTGTGACATGACTGGTAGTGGAATGTCACTCTTGCCTGTCTTCAAAACTTGAGAGCCCTGATCATATTCCCATAGAAACGCTCCAAGATATTGTGGAAAGCCTTCCAAGAAGAGTGGAAGCTGTTCTAGCAGCAAAGGGGGGACCATGTATTCGCTATGTACCACTATGTATTTGAATGAAATGTCCCTGATGACATAATGGTCAGATGTTCCAGTACTTATAATGCAATAAAAATATCTGTTTTGACCAACCAGTTAAAGGAACGTTTTTTTGGCTTGATATGTCAAAACAATCACCTTTCATAGGCTTTTATGGGACACAGAACAAAATAGCACAATTGCCTTTAAAAGGCCTTCCTTCTACAGCTAATGTTTCTGTAAAAAACAAGATATTGCTGAACTAAATTCATGGGTTTTTTTTTTAATCTTTTATGCTGTAAGACCCAAAACTGGATGCAGCTATATGGCCCAATAATTCTTTAAACATATATTACTTTAGAACCCCATCTTTAAAATCGATTTTAATATATTAGATTTGGAATATATTAGAATGTACATGTCGTCAATCCTGGCCATGTGAGCACTTCATTTGATCAATGTTCCATTGATCCCAATCCTTCTATTTCAAAAGTGGTCACCAACCCCCCTCCTGGGGATCTACTTTTCATGCCATGTATCAAGTGTTCTCTTTGAGATCAATTGATAAATTTTGATCCTTGAATCTGACCGTGGGCTAAGCCTGCTTCCTCAGTATTCCCAATGTGTAACAACTCAATAATCTATGATTGGACTGTTTTTGTTTTGCTTTATTCAGCAATTCTAGTCACGACTGAATCAAGCATGAATATCAACCATTAATATAACATATTAGAATCGTATTACTAGTACGAATATGTGTATGAATGTTTTCATTCTCATACATTCATACAGTTTTAAGGGAATACAATGTAAAAAATAAAATTTACATAGATTTTCACTTTAATAGGCCAAGGCAGGTTTGCAGTTTGAATTTTGCTTTTTTAGTTTAGAACTAAATGATTCTAATGACCCTTTTCCACTGGCACAAAGAATGTGCCATACCACAAGCAAATGTTTTTCCATTAATAAAATAAAGTGACCTGTACCAGAGCTAAGTGGGCCGCAGCCAAAATTACTGAGGACATTGTTTCTGATTGGTCATCACAACATGGAAATAGGTCACTGTTTTTTTACTGTCTGCACAAAAACATGGAGATACAAACTAACAACTGGGAAGTTGGAAGTATAAGCATATTGTCTGTTTTGGCTTAAGATAAATTTCAGTTTCTATGATGCTAACAAATTTATCTTTAACACTGTGAGAAGCGCAAAGGTGTAGCAGGACAGTAAAAAAAATCCAACAAGACCACAATAACAAAAAATAATTTCCAGGCCTTGCAAAGTTATTCTTTTTATTAAGAAGAGATGTCACAAGCAGGTTGCCTGTCATTCTTTCTAGAATTAAACAGGAAGATAACCATGTTTTCAGTGATGGTCCATATAATACAGTAGTGTTTGTTATTTAAGGGTCACACATTTACAATGTCTTTCTGGTTCTTCTAGAGGTATGGATATGATGGATTTGTCCAGCTGCACCACCACCGTAAAGTGAGTCAATCTTTAAAACAAATTATTATTTTTAGCATATCAGGGTACAGATGAAGTGTGTTATGACTCTAGGATCTGCCCAGCAAGCTGACCCCTATTAAGAATGAGTGGGCAACACAGGAAGAACAGGGTCTGAGTGAGGCCAGCTGGGCTCCAGCTCAGGGTAGTAGGCCGGATGATGGTATAAGAAGTTAAAGAAGTAGCCCTTTCATCTGTTTTGGGCTGAACAGACATTTCGAGGACTATGTTTTGGTTTTAGGACTGACTTAGCCTTAGCCCCTTGTTATCCTGTTATCCTGCTCACCTGTGTCTAGCTCCTGTTTCCGCCTCTGCTCTGTTCTAATGTCCTTAATTTTGTTTTCTCTTTATTTTCCCCTTTGTTTCTGTGGAAATCCTGTTCTTGTTATTCTTTGGACTATCTTGTCTTTTTGAGGTTTCTCATGTTTCCATGTACCCTGGACCCCTCGTTTTTATTTTTGTTTTTATTACTCATTATGTAATACTAAACCTTTTGAATCATGCCATTACATCTTGCTGACCTCAACCCTCACGTCATTACAAATTAATGCTTTATTTTGTATTATAAAAGGGACCCTGTATATCCCAATACGTACGAAATGCTGTCATAGTTCATTTTGCTTGACTATTTTCCAACCACTGTATTATGAATCAGACTGTTTTTGTTGCTGTGCCTGATAGATAAGAATGGGCTGTTCTTGCAGCTCAGTTTCAATCGATGGACTAAAATCTACAGGAATTAACTATGTTGTTTAAATGCCACATTAAAGTCTTGCATTTTAATAAAGTGAGGAAAATCAGTATTCTGTTATATGGGTCAATTAATAATCTGTTGTGCTAGGAAAAGCAGTCCATTTCTACAAATAGGATGTTATCACATCCTAACCAGGATGGACAATCTAGGAACAACTATCCAGGACTGACAATCTAGGACTAACTATCCAGGTCCAACTATCCAGCACCAGCTGTCCAGGACCTACTATACAGGGTCGACAGTCAAAGGCTGACTATCTTGGACCAACTATCCAGGAAAAACAATCTAGGTCAGGCAATCTATTGCTGACTATGTAGGAACACCAATCCAGGACCAACAATCTCTCACTGACCATCTAGGACTGATTATCTAGGATCGGTTATTTAGGACCAACTATCCTGTTCCAACCAAAGCCTTGTTTATGAAGCTAGAAAATGTAGACTAAACTAAAACAATCTTGGTGTCTGTCAGCACAATTTTCATATTTCTCAGATAAAATAAAACAGTGATTAAACATAGCAGTCAAAAGAGATGAGAAAATGTTATTGGTTTATGTACATAATTGTCTGTCATTCTGTAGGGTGGCCCTTAATGTTCACCCACTTTTTTTATTATAAAATCCCCATGAATGGCATACTGTACTGAATGTATGCCATACTGTAATGTTATCTATAATAAAGGCCTAACGTTAAACCCCATGCATAGTTTTTGCAGATGATAGTATCCCAGACAGAAACCACATAAGCAAGTCTGTTTGGGATTACTTTTGCTGACTAATGAATTTCATAGGTTTTAGGTGTTGCTGTCAGCAAGTAACTTTAGGAGAAACTGCTACAGAAAACTTTAAATTCTGAGGTTTGTTTTTACACGAGGAGGGGGCAGTGAATCACCATCAGCTGGCAGAGCAGGAGAGAAAAAATAGGCCAACTGGAGATACGGAAACCAATTTGGATTTAGATTTTTTTGTCACACACACACACACACACACACACAAACACAGAGTTTTAGTTTGCTTGATTCGTCAGGAAGTGATTCAGGGGACCTGAAGTGTAAAGACATTACAAATTATACAGTACTGTGCACAAAAAATTGTTCAAATAAACAGTTTATTACTAAATATGCTAAATTAAACTAAAAAGAATTAATACAAATAATATTATACATTAAATCATGGTTTTATGTACAGTATTTTAATGCATTCCTTGTGTAAGCCCAATATTACTTGTAGTTTCCATCAGAAACCTGGTTGGACTCAGTCTGTCATTAAATTAAATCAGGAGCTGCTGATGGCACTTCACAAATTCAAACAGCTGGAGGAACTGAGGAGAAACTGAAGCAGAACCTCACCAGCTCACAAAATATCAACTACTCTGGACTGAAAATCTTTAGGAAGCCTGGAGAACTTCTTCTCAAGAATGCATTAAAAATACAAGAAAGTCTAGATCTTTGGAAGCAAAATATGAAGAAATGAGGGGTCTTTTACACAGTACTGTAAATGCTCTCAGTGGCTGTCCAGAACCTTATGTGTGCCTTAAAGGAAATACTACACCAGTGTTTTTTTTATGAATGTAGATTTTGGTCTCTATGACAAGAATTCTAAACACTTTATACCAGTTCAGATTTTGTTGCACTATGCTGCCCCTTTTTGGTCCTCAGTTCAAAATGCAGCCTCTGCCTGAAATTCAGCTTGTGGGCTTTAATTGAATCCGTTGATGCTCTATTGAAAAATCAAATGAAAGGCTCGGGCTGAGATGTTATACAGGAAACGTTTTGTTTTTTTCTCATTATCGAATATTCCTATATATTCTCTTTAGGGTGAAGCAAAAATGATGAAAGATGGGAAAGTGTTCCGTGTGGTTCAAGAAAACTGCTGGGATGCAGAGGCTCGAATTCTAGACATGGATAAGCATGGTAAAACCTTTTTTTATTAAAATGTACTACTAAGCATAGTATCAAGGTTTTAACTCTTTGAACAGCAAGCTAATCACGTTATGTCACTTCTTTAATTCTTATGGCTAATCCGTATAACTTACTCTAACTAATTTCAGAAATATGTAGATAATGTAGTTATGAATGTTGTCCTATATATGAGCCTTTGAATTCAAAATATCTAAATATATTACCACTTTCTTATATATTTTATTTTACACTTATAATATTTGAGTGGGTTTATGAACCAAAAACAGTCACAATTCATTTTCACATTTTTTGCCTTTGTATTAAACAGACACATTTTACACATTTATGTTTACATTTACTGCATTTAGCGGTCACTCTTATCCAGAGCAACGTACATGAGTGCTTTAGTAGTCTGTTCTGTATCTGTTCTTCATACCTGTAAAGCTATCCTTAAATTAACATCTGCTTTTAACCAAGTTACTTCTAGCTAAGTTACACACCTTAACAAACCCTGTCAAAGACAAAAGTAAGTCAGAGTTTAATACGCAAGTAAGGAAAAACAGTGCAGTAGCCAGGAGGATCTGATGGTTGTCGAAGGCTTCAGAAAGGTCAAGAAGAATCAGGGCAGAAGACAGGTTGGCTGATCTAGCTGCATAAAGATCTTCTGAGACGGCTAGTAGTGCCATTTCAGTAGAGTGTGCAGCCCTGAACCTGTTCTGGTGAGGATCCTGAAGCCTGTTTTGAGAAAGAAAGATTTTGAGTTGATTATAAACAGCACGTTCCAGGACTTTGGAAAGGAAGGAGAAAAGAGATACTGGTCTGTAGTTTATTCAGAATTGGTGTGACTGTAATCACTGTAGACTTGAAAGCAGATAGGCCATGGCCAGTAGTTAAGGAGCCGTTGATGATGTAGGCGGTGTATTCGTGATTAGATCATTTGTTCTCATTGACTATACTATACCTCGTTCAAAAAGCAGGCCAGGCTGAAACATGCCTTATAATTTGCCACAGGGAAGGAAGACGCACAAGCAGGAGTAACGTAAACACACTGGATGTAATGAGAACACAAAGCACAGTTCAGTAAGAGCAATAGAACAAACAGAAAGGGTCTTTCGCTCTGTTGCCAAGCTCAACATTCTTCCTTCGCACTCTGGGTTTTAAGAACACTCCCAGTGTCAATCGTGAAGATGTGACCTTTGAGGGTAGTGCCCGATACTCTTAGACTCTAAGTCTGGCAGACCCTGGCCTATAGCTGATTTAGAAATCAAAACGCTTTAGACGCTTAGCCTGCCAGATATATTCCATTTAATGGTCATCAGTGTTCACGGTGAAGGGGTATCTTGCTCCCTCCAACCAATGATGCCACTCCTCTAACGCCGCTTTGACTGCAAGCAGTTCACGGTTTCTGATGTCACTGTTATGCTCTGCATTGCTCAACTTCCTCGAGAAGAACGCTGAGATTAAGTTTCCCTGGAGTCCCGTGTCTCTGTGAGAGCACCGCACCTAGGCCAATCTCAGAAGCGTCTACTTCAACAATAAAGGGGTTTGTCACATCGGGCAGCTTCAGTACCGTAGTAAAGAGCTCCTTGATAAGTTTAAATGATTCATGTGCAGCGGGCGTGAAGTGAATATGTTTTGGTTTATTTCTGAGGAGGTCCATGAGCGGTGCTACCACAGAGCTGAAACCCCGGATGAACCTATGATAAAATCTAGCAAAACCCTTTGCAATTCTTTCACCGTTTCGGGCTCCTGCCACTCAGATACAGCTGTCACCTTCTTTTCATCCATACCCACTCCATTCTGACTGATTCGATAGCCGAGGAATGAGAGCTCCCGTACATGGAACTTACATTTCTTGGCCTTTACGTACCGCCCATGTGAGAGCAGTCAACAAAGGAGACGGGTGGCCTTAGATGCACTAAATACCTCTGATAAGTCTCTTTACTGTTTAGGGTTTTACACAGGCTGATTACCCAAGAGGCTTTCTATGGACGTGGCGCATGATGGAACTGGGACTTTTTTTGCTAACAAACAGCATGTTTGTTGACACAGCTCTTGGCAACCAAGATCGTCCATCTAAGGCTCTCCCTGGGATCAGATCTGGCAACTCAACCACAGGAACAGACAGAGATGACATGATGACACTGATCCAGAGTCTAGAAGGACAGAGACAGATACACATTGATTAGACATAGACAAGACTACAGGAACACAAAACTGTGACATAGGAGAGAAGGGCATAATTTCTGGGGGGGTTCTGCTGCTTAACCTGTGGACCATGGATGGGACAGGTTGCCATAAAATGATCTTCAGCCCCACAGTCTCTCTTTCAGCATTCTCTCTTGTTCTTTGGGGGAGAGTCGTGATGAGCCCAACTACATTGGTAACGTAAAAACAGGATTTAATGAGAACACAAAGCACAGCTCAGTAAGAGCAATAGAACAATCCCAAGATTGTGCATAGTCGTCATCCCAAGACCGCGTCCATGGAGTCAAACTAGCAGACTTTTTTTCTTTCAGAGCCGCTTTTGTTGTTGTGGTCTATTATTATTTATAGTCTTGTTTAAGGTTTTAAAGTTTTTTTCTCAGCATTCTTCTAACATGTTTGTTAGTCCAGGCACACCTTCTCGTTTCTCACGCCGTTAAAGATAAATTTGTTAGAGTCAAAGACATCTACCACTGAAACTTATCTTTAACCCAAACATATAGTAGTGCTTGTACTTTGTCAACTTCTAGTTGTTAGTTTGTATAGCACAGTACAGTCCAGCTCCTTGTGTCAGGAAGTGCACCAATAAAGTTTTCAAATATGGAAGTAGTAAATGGAATCTACATATTACATTAAATTATTTAATTAAAAAAATGAAAATTGGCTTGCCATGGTATAGGCAGTTTAATGTATAGGGTCTTTAAGGTGTTCATGAGTATAGGTAGTAAAAAATGGGCAGAAATATCTGTATTTTTTTCTTTGTGTTTCATTCAGGTGTAACAGTACAAGCTCTTTCTACTGTGCCTGTAATGTTTAGTTACTGGGTAAGTAACACCTGATAATAACTTTTTATTATGTCTACACACCGCTATCCTTCAGACTCTTCCCCTGTCACACACCCATCAGTCTCTATCACAGCTCCCTCTGCCACACCCCAACTCTAAAACTCCTCACCCTGTTACACTCCTACCCATCAGACTCTACAACTCCTCCCCCTGTCACACACCCTCCCATCACACTCTATAACTCTTCCCCATCACACCCAAACATCAGACTCTATAACTCCTTTCTATGTCACCCATCCACCCATCAGACTCAACTCCTTCCTCAAGCACACACCCACCCATCAGACTATATAACTCCTCTCCCTGTCGCACACAACCGATCAGACTCTAAAAATCTGTCACCCTATTCACTTACGACTATGTCGCCTCCAACAAAGACAACATCATCCTGAAGTTTGTGGATGACACTGCAGTGATCGGTCGCCTCACTGGAGGGGATGAAGCAGCTTACAGGAAAGAGGTGGCCGGTCTGGTGTCCTGGTGTGAGGACAACACCCTCACCCTCAACATTGATAAGACAAAGGAGATGATAGTGGACACGAGGAAGAAGAGGATGCCTCATCAGATTATTCAACAACTCCTTATTCCCGATTCAACAACTCCTTATTCCCCACTGCAATCATTTGGGGTGCCATTTGTAAAAACTGCTTAACAAATTTAGAGGTGTCATTATAGGTCTATTATAACTAAAGTGAGTTTTGCATAATGTGTCCCCATAAAATCTAAATGTTAAATGTAAATGTTAAATGTAAATGTTAAATCTAAATGTTAAATCTAAATGTTAAATCTAAATGTTAAATCTAATTCTAAATGTTAAATCTAAATCTAACAAAACATTCACCTCACCTGGGTGTCCCAATACTTTAGTCCCCCATGGAACATACTTGTGGCTTTTCTAGGTGGGGCAACCACCAATTTCCGTGAAACACAGTTAGATAGTGCACAATGAGACCTTTCCAACGGCCCCTCATTTGCCATAATAGCCCTTAGCAATCTGGAGTTATTAGCCGAAAACTGTTCACCTCGTCCGAGTGTCCCATTACTTTTGTCCGAGGTGAACTCTGGCTCGCCGGAACTCTGGCTCGCCGGGGGCTATTATGGCAAACGAGGGGTTGTTGGAAAGGTGTCACTGAGCCCTATCTAACTGTGAATGTTCACATTTAAAGTGCGAGATAAATTTTTCATATTTAACATTTAGATTTAAAATCATTTAAGGCAAATTCTTCATGTTGGTGAAGGGATATCACAGCAGGCAGATAGCGATACAGAATATCAGATTGGTGCATCTCTAATTTACATATAAGATTTAACATTTCGATATAAGATTTAACATGTAGATTGAGATTTAACATTTAGATTTACATTTAACATTTAGATTTAACTTTTAGATTTAACATTTAGATTTAACTTTTAGATTTAACATTTAACATTTAAATTTAACATTTAACATTTACGCAGCAAATGTACCAAAATGTTTTTATACAGATTTAGCTCTAAATGTGTGAAAATTGTGTGAACATTGCCCTAATGTTAAAAAAATGACACCTTTGTTAAGCTGTTTTTACAAACGGCACCCCATACAATCAGACTCCTAAACAGCTTTGCACATTAAGCTCATGTTGCACACTAAGCTCATTTGCCCCCCACCACCTACTTCATACTGTAATTTTCTGCTTCTTTGCACATTTCTTTCATTTTGCAAATGCACAGTTGATATGTATATATATCTGCACATCACACTTATTTTTTATTTTTATTTTGTTCTATTTTTATATTTTTTTATTTTTATTTTATTCTTATTTTTATTTATTAACTCTTAAACTAACTGCATTTTTGTGTGGACAGCAAAGAAAGAATTCATTGCACAGAGAAATGCCATTTCCTTTGTACAATAACCACCTATAAACAATAATCTGTGCAAAAACCTGATGCTAATTAATTGTGCAATTTCTTATTGGGTTTAAATCATTGTCATTATGTGCCTTATTGTCTTATTATTATGTGCAAATGTAAGTTATGTATCTATGGTATTTATACCCCGGCATGTATATAATACTATATAGTGTAGTATATTTAGTGTATATAAGTATTTAGTGTATATAAGATAAGATAAGACAAGATAAGATAAGATAAGATAAGATAAACCTTTATTTGGCCCACAAGCGGGAAATTTGCATTGTCATGGCAGAAAGTGGACAGAAACAAAGAGCAGCAAAAATTCAAAACAATGGAATAGAATAAAGCAGAATAAAATACTAAACCAACAGGACATTATAAAATACGCACAATACAATCTAGGAATATAAAATAGAATTCTTAAAAAAATGGAGCGGTCACACACTCTCAGAGACACGGAGTAGTGTACTGCTTCGTGTCTTGTCTTTGTATTTTAGCGTTTTAAACATTTGTTCCCCAATTTTCTACCGTTATCTCAGTTTATTTAGTATTAGTAAGCTGTACCCTGTCTAAATATGTGTGTAGAGAGAGTTATTTCAATGTTCCTTTTGTGTCTTCGAGTCTTTGTTTTGGCTTGCTGCACGATGCTAATGCTAACTGTTAATGCTAATGGTTTTAAGCATTTTCCTCTGGGTTTAATAGTTTTTTGAATCTGATTATTTATTTATCCTTGCTGTCCACCTCTGAAGACCAGACTAACAACAGCAGCTCTAACAGAAAAACCTTCTGCTGGTTCGACTTCATAGACACATTTTTTACAGTTTAGGTAGAGCATGGTACCTGTATGACTATGGAAAAGTGTCTGAAATGACCAATGATGTAGGACACTTGCTTCATCAGATGGGCAACAGTATCTAACTAAACACCAAAATTGGAGCTACAAGAGGGGTTTTTCCAATTTGAAAAGGCCTAAGAAGTTATATGCTTACATGATCTTTCTATTCCCTGAAAGGCAAAACATCAGGACACGCTGGACCTGTGCAAGATTCTGAATGATGACTTGGCGGGCACTGTCAGTCGGTACCCTAAGCGTTTCGTTGGGCTGGGTACGCTACCAATGCAGGCACCTGAACTGGCTGTGCAGGAGATGACACGATGTGTGAAGGAACTGGGCCTCCCAGGGGTGCAAATTGGTTCACACATCAACACCTGGGACCTCAACGCGCCTGAGCTTTATCCTGTCTATGCTGTGAGTCTAGATGGACAGATATGTGTGTGGAGTCACACGTTAGATTGAAGAGTGTAGAAGCTACTCGAGCTCGGTAAATGAAGAAGACCCTCAGGGCCCCGCCTCACTCTCTTTGAATGTCATCAGCAGCTGTGAACACATACATAGCGATGAGAAATTTCTCCACAGACCACAGAGCAACATATAGCAACAGTGAACAAGTTACTACAGAAACAAAAGGTTCAGGGACTGGATTGAAAATGAGAGACTTTGAAAGTCCTTCAGAAAGCCTAGGGAACTGTTCCACAATACTACTTTAAAAATACAGTAATGTCTGGTTATTTGGAAGCAAAATATGACAAAAGTAGAGGTGGCTCATGACTTCTGCACAGTACTGTATCTCCACCATGAATGGCTTAAAAAAAGTTTTTAAACTGAAAGCTTATCTGCAAAAAGATTGCATCAGGAATATATTCTGAGGCATTTCTGGTAATAACTTTCTATGATGAAGATGTTTGAGCTACGGAACTCTTTATGTGTCTGGTTCCATTCACCACCATGGTGAGCAATTCTGAAAGCCTCTGCAGAATAAGAGTATTCCACGTCAAACCCCAGTCTGAATTACATTTTCTACATCATGATTTATTAATTCTGACATTTTTGGGTGGAATTACCCTCTCTATAAAACACACGAAAAACATCAGTTATTAGTTATGTTTGATCAATGAAATAAAATGAAATGATTGAGGGAATGAAAGTGAATAGAGTCCTCATACTAAAAATACTAAATCTTGAAAAGTGAAAGCATCCTAACATAGTCAATATTTGTCATATTTCTCGGTAGGAGGCTGATGCGTGGACATAGATTTTTAAAACATTTTTCTAAATGCAAAACAGAGTGACTTTAGAAGAAAATTATAGTAAAAATTAGAAACTGAATTTAAACCCTCTCATTTACGTTCTCATTGATGGTGAAACAAAGATTTATATGTGATGTTTCTGTGATACCTCCAGGCTGCTGAGGAGCTAAACTGTGCCATATTTGTGCACCCGTGGGACATGCAGACAGACATGAGAATGGCCAAGTACTGGCTGCCATGGCTAGTTGGTGGGTATGAGATAGAATTCAAGCATTTGATGCTATCACAATTATCACAGGTCAAGCAGGTTGACTTTTCAGTCTCTTTAACTGGAACTTGGTCCAACTGAAGCAAATTCATTCAGATTCAAGTTCTGTATCAGTAATGGAAGCGAAATCAAGGTTGTTTTCGTTGTCTTTCTCCTTTCAGGCCTAGATTTTGTATCATCTCAGACTGAGATGATCTTAGCAGAAGAATCTAACAATGTAATATCTTCTGAAGGTCTTCTCACACTAATTCACAATCTTCATATTTTCTACGGATGCCCTCGATTCTGTTTGACCATTTTTACTGTCAGCTTTTTTTAATGAATTGGCGAACATTTGCAATAATTATTGTAATCTGTAGTCATAATCCTACAGGTTACTAATAAATGGTACATTTTGAAACATCATGACGTTCACAATGCCTAAAATAGTCATTTGTTTTTAGTACAAAGTATTCTTTGTGCCCTCTAGGCATGCCTTCAGAAACAACAATGGCAATCTGCTCTATGATCTTTGGGGGCATTTTTGAAAGATTCCCTAAGCTAAAGGTGTGCTTTGCTCATGGAGGTAAGATATAAAGAAACAAAAACAACTAAACTTCTTTCAGTTATAAACCTAACTGTTACTGATAGGCCTTCAGTTCAGACCATGAATATCAAAACATGGTCAGGGAATCTCAAATATAGTGTTTATTTATGTCAGCATCTGTATTAGTATTTTAGTGCTAAGATAACTACATTCTTTGGGCTTAAGCTCTTTAGCTAAGAAGTTCCTACAATGTTTTCTTCTAGGTGGAGCTTTTCCCTACACTATTGGACGAATCGAGCATGGTTTCAATGTGCGACCAGACCTCTGTGCTACAGACAATAACAACAATCCACGTAAATACTTAGGATCCTTTTACACCGATTCTTTGGTTCATGACCCCTTTGCTCTTCAGTTACTTATTGACGTCATGGGAAAGGTAGGATTTTACTTTTCTGAATCCTATTTGTAAAGTTGTAGTTTGTCACACACCTCAAACCTACATACAGATTCGCTCATGTGACTTCTGACACTGTTCACTAATCAGCCATTACCTTAACCCTCTGAGCATTTTTGTAAAATCTGATTTCACCAATAAAAATGTTGTCGAAAGCCCACCACTGAGGGGTCTCCAAGTGCCCCCTCCCCCCTTGCGGATTTTCCCCACCCACTTGTGGGCGGAAACTATCTTTAAAGTCTTCCTGGGTTCAAAGATCTTCTTTACGTGTGATTTCATTTTTCATATCTTACCAATTTCTAGAGGTAGCATAATGTTATACAATGTAAGAAAGTATATTTGAGATAGACGTAGTTTGATTCAAGTGTAAGATGATTTTAGCATTTAGCTTTTGCAATGAGGTAGCATTACACGGTGAAGTGCCTATGTATGTCCAGAACATGTTAGCTACATAAGAGAACAGGAGGATATCAGAATCAGAATCTAAACACTTTATTTCTCACAGAGGAAATTGCGCATGTTTATTGCTTATACTATAGATAAATAACTTAAAGGTCAGTGATTTCCTAGTGATATAAATGGCTATTAGGAATACGGTATTGAACGTAATAGAGATCAGTAGTAAATCCGTAATACTGACATAGTGATACTTCACATGATAAAACTATTGCACATATTAATAAGATATTGCACATTATAGTGTTTTTGCACCTGATAAGAAAATAATAGTAATAATATAATACAATTTAATTTACTTGAACTGTAGACCTAATGATGCCTCATGAAGCTAGATTTAACACGTCTGTTCCATGTGTATAAAAAAACAATGGTTTTGAAGAGTGAAGCACTTTTTGACTGTGTTCTTTTCTACTACAGGATAAAGTCATGTTGGGAACAGATTACCCATTCCCACTTGGGGAATTGGAGCCTGGAGCGCTGATAGAATCAATGAGTACATTTGACAGCACTTTAAAGGTAACACGCTTATCAAATAATTCTTTACTGTCTAACTACTATGAAGTTAATTTATATGTTAAATGAATGGAACTTGGTTCTTTTACCTCCGAATGGATTTGTTGGTTGCTAATATTTTATTTGACCATGTTTTTCAGGATAATCTTCTGGCAGGGAATGCTCTTGAATTTTTAGGCCTTCAGAGAAAACAATTTGAGTGACATCCTAAGAATGATGGAAAAATGATGGATTGGGATAATTAAAAAATTCTGAGGAGATGGTGGCCCTCAAATATATCATATGTATGCAGTTTCAGAGTGTGGCATGAGTCAGTTATTCACATTTATCAGTTTCCAACATATCACCAGCATATAATAAATTCCTGCTTTAACAAAAGTCTTATTTTACTATTCCTAACTTGATAATTGAACATCTTTTCAGTCCATAAACTGCATTCACACCAGCAATCAAAAGAACTATCACATATTATAACCATACTTAACCAGTGCTACTAGGGATGGGCATCGTTGGGATTATACTGATACTGATATTGATACTGAGACTAGGAGTAGGCGATATGGCAAAAAAATTGATCACGATATATTTTCCCATATTGAACGATATCGATTTTTATGGGGATGGGGGGGGGGGGGG
>JBBPCY010030324.1:0-14200 GCA_037974405.1 Brachyalestes nurse | reverse complement strand
AATAACTTTATCCCTGACCTGTCTGGTGTGTTCTTTGGACTTCATGGTGTTGTTGCTCCCAATATTCTCTTAGACAAACTCTGAGGCCATCACAGAGCAGCTGTATTTGTACTGACATTAGATTACATACGGGTGCACTCTATTTAGTCATTAGCACTCATCAGGCAATGTCTATGGGCAACTGACTGCACTCAGACCAATACTTATGCACACCCCATGTTGCAGTTATTTGTAAAAAAATGTTTGAAATCATGTATGATTTTCGTTCCACTTCTCACGTGTACACCACTTTGAATTGCAACAAAATAGACTGATGTTTGTGGCTGTAATGTGACAAAATGTGGAAAAGTTCAAGGGGCCGAATACTTTTGCAAGCCACTGTAAATAATTGGAGAAATGGGGGAAAACTCACACAAATTGTCATTACTGCGACCGCTTGCCATTTATGAAGACAGTTCTGACCTGTCAGTCATTAGAGCATATAATGTGTAGCTCAATTTAATAAATGCACATTAACTTCCTAAATAAGATCAAATCTTATCCATCTAACAATCAAAACTAATACATTTAATTCTTAAATCACTGACTTTACCACATTCTACCCACTAACCACACAGGCCCGGTGAGAACCTAAAATAAACCAAATCAAATCTTCTGGATGCTTAGCTGTTTCCAGAATTATCTAATGCTGGTAAGAATTTGATAGTTCCCTGTAGACCCTTAGCTTGTCTTTAAATAACGTCCCATTAAATTGTCATTAAATGTAACTGAACTGTAAGTTTAATATAAAACATTTATTCAATTATATCCCTTAACCTAATCCTAACCTAATCCTAATCCTAAACCTTACCCTGAGGCATCTGATAATCCTCATCAGACAGCTTGTTAACAAACATATGTAGATTAATCTATTATCTCTCTGTAATAATAATCTGTAATATATATGTAATAACAGATAAAAAAATAATAGGGTCTATCAAAATAAAATGTGGCCATAGCTATAACTTCTTTACTGGAAGAAGTTACAATGCAAATGTGCTGTCAATAATCATAACTGTCCCACAACAAATTAAACCTAGAACAACCCTCCCATGCCCCCCCATAATTTTGTGCTAGTGTACAGTATTTCCATATGATCATTGTTAGTCACTTATTAGTAAACATGTGATATTTTGTATTTTCTTATCAGGGCTTTGCACATCCCGTTTGTGAAAAATCATGTGCAATCTACTACTTATCAAGAAATATCAGGAAATTATTTTTTAAAAACAAAAAACACATGCACCACTGTTACTGACACCCCTGCATTTAGTACTTTGTACAGCCTCCCTTTGTCAGTAAACTCTACACTCTGAGAGTCTCCTATAATATTTTATAAGACTGGAGAACAAGGAGGACAGCAGGACTGTTATGTCCACAGATATTAACCCAATCGTAGAGAACAAGGAATTGATGTTTAATGAATACCAAAGTTTGCAAAGGCAAGAAGCAATATCCAAAACGTAACAAAGAGTCCAAAATCCAGTAAATCAAACCACAAGGCAACAAGATTAAGTCCACACGGCAAAAGAGAAATCCAAAATCCAGAAAAGGGGTCACAGAAAATACGACAGAGACAAGGGAACTGATGTCCTGACATGCTTTGGATCATTGTCCTGCTGGAAGCTGTAGTGACGACCCAGTTTTAGTTTCCTGGCAGAGGCAGTCAAGTTTACATTTAAAGTATCCTGGTGTTTGATGGAGTCCATGATGCCTTGTACGCTTACAAGTGTTCCAGGGCCATTGGAGGAAATATAGCTCCATATCACAGAACCTCCATATTTTACTCTCAAGATACAGTTCTTTATAGCCATTTACATTAAGTATACACACTGTACATTTTAATTTATCATGGAAATAGGCCACATAATGTTCTTAAATATAACTTTGGTTTGAGGGTTTAAATGGCATCTGATAGTGTCATGACAGGTTTCATTTCAAGACACTCTTCCTTAAATGTATGGTTGACTGTTTCAGTGCTCTCCAGGTTGGTCTCAAAATCCCTTGTTTCTTCATTCACTGTAAAATAAATAAATGCATCAATACATTAATATTATAGGTACGGTGCAATTTGTTTTTATCAAAAGTCTGAACATTGAGTGTTATTTCAAAGATTTATGAGAAGATTAGATAGAAGACTATCCACTTGCAAAAGGAGGGAAAAAGTCAAAGAATATAACAGTGAAAAACAGGAGTTTTTAAAGACTATGCACATTGAAAGAGTTACTTACTAAACGGTGGAATGCCTTGCAGACTTCCACTCCTGTGCATAAGGGCTACTTTCTTCTGTGTGTCTTCTTCAGATTGTTTGTTATTTCCATTTTCTTCTTTCTGTGGGGACTTATTCTGCATCAGGTCATATTGAATCTGCAGCAGGAGGAAAGGATCAATGTTTCCTCTCACTGTGAGAAGCTCAGTGAGCTTAGTTTGGTAGCTGCAGTGCTGTAGAACGTAATTTCTAGTGCTACAATTTTCCAGTAGTTTGTAGAGACTCTTCACTTCCCCATAACATGCGAAAGACTCCACACTGTATTTCAGCATTCTCAGGGACAGTGACCACATGAACCAAATGACTGATTTGGGCTCATTTGCTGCAGGTCTGGGGATTGAATCCAGGGTTTCTGGAACTTTATAAAAATTTATTTTATATTTGCTTTCTTCTTTTGGCAATTTTGTCCCTTCTCTTCTCAAGATGTCTGCATTCCGTCCTGCTCCAGTTTTTCCCAATAGCACAGTTTTTAGCACTGGAACAAGAGAGTCTTCATTAAACAGATGTAATATGATATAACATGATTTGTACATATTATGGAACATGTGTGAATTGATTCAGTCTCATTCTTCATTCCATCATTATGCTCAACAGAAACAAGGTTTAAAGGGCATCCAACCTGGGGCTGTTGGAGAAAATCCACTTGTAAGGGTCACAGCAATGCTGGTGTCATTTGAAAGAGGATATAATGTGATGCTCAGCAAAAATTCCTTCTGTGAAACGTTCGTTCTTTCCATGGAAACAATCCAACAAGTCCTAAAAAAGTAAACAACATTCTCAGCTTGATATTATTTAGTTCTGCTATAGAGGCCCAGGCTATTTCAAAAGGTAAAAAATGCATCACTCTAAAAGTCATTTTACATCATAATAAAGTAAACATTCTCATAATAATTCACAATGTAAAACCACTTAAAGACATATTTTCAAAACTCTCTGTTAAAAAAATTAAAAAATTCCTTTCACTTTTTGGCCTACTGCACATCAGATCAGCAGCACAAACAAGTGAAGGGTTATGAAAGTCCAAAATATATATTTTTAAAGCATATTCTATTGAATAATCTGAGTAAAAGAAAGAGCCAGTAACTCACAGTGTTCCCTTGATACGTCCTTCAGACACCACGGCTGCCAGTTTGTATCCAAAACAGCAACAAGGAGCGGGTATTTTATGGGTGTGTCTATTCAGAACAGGGGTGGTCAAGATACCAAGAACAGGCACCAAAAAATCAAACAAACAAACAAAAAACCCACCTGAAACTGTTCACAGAGGCCTTACAGGAAAATATATTTTTTGTGTAATTTCTTAGCTGTATTTAATGTGTCACCCATTGCCTTTATTACTGCCTCTATTGTTTTTAGGACTCACTTTCTGTTTGTCTAGAATATGTTACCATGCATCTTGTGAACTTTTCCAACATCTATTTTTAGAAATTGGCTAAATTTTCCTAATCATGCTCTGGAAGAGGCACTTTATTGATGATCAGAAGCGTCTTTGTTTGATCACGATTTAGATGTTTTCGTTTTAGGAGACTCTTGTTTTTTCTTTTATTTTGTTTTGACATTACCCTCCATTGTGCTGGATTATGATAGCTTATACGTAGTGGCAGTTTTGACTGGGAATAAAAAAGGGTGATCTCTTACTTTTGGTCAATAATATAAATCAACCTTTTATTACTTAGGGCTTTTTTTACCTGTTAGTCTTGCTTTAGTATATGTTTGCTCAGCTGTTAGAGCAAAATTATGGATCAACATTAAAGTGGCAGGACTAGAAATGCCCCCATAATGGGCATGTTTTGTGTAATGACATTTGAGTACATCAGGAATGCACTGGTCTGTTTGCTGTATAAATGAAAAACATAAGGCAAACAGGGTTTACAACAAAAACTAGAGCAGCGCTATTCAACTACAAAAGCAAGTGGGTTGGATATGAAAGGCACTGTGGGTTTGGGGGCCACAGAATTTCGTGCTGTCCAGACTGTCGTTCCCGGCGGAGTGGGGGGGGGGGGTGTTTAAGTTGTTAAAAGAAGGTACAAGAAGAAGGTAAAATATTATTGTGAATTTAAACACAAAATATGGATTTTAGTGTAATAATTGGGTAGCAATCTTAATCCAACATAGTATTTCAGTATTAATGTAAATGCAAAACAACCATAAAACAACCATAAACAATAATGCATCAAAATATAAACAATGCATCAAAATGTAATGTTGAATCAACGTTAGCTCAATCAAAAAACAGTGTTGGAGATTAACATTGATTCAATGCATTAGATAATAGGGGAAAAAACATTGATTCAATTTACTTACGCTATCTGGGAACGCTGATATTCATATGGATGTAAAACCATGGTTCGAATTACGGGGTACTGGGGGGTACCCCCCCAACCCAGATCAAGACCCAGACTCCTCCTGGTGGCGACTATTTGTATTGACACGGCAGCGGACCATAATGGCCATAGAAGTGTTTTAACGGCAGTACCCCCTAACTATAGAGTGTCTTTTGTGTAAAACCACAAAACAACACACCACTTTGTGTGTAAAAATATTGAGCTTCTCTAACAAATAAAATGAAAACAATTCCTCAACAGAAAATGATATAGGCAGATTCCTTAATTTTGCAAATGACACCCTGCCAGTTCGTGTAACCAATGTATTTCCGGACTCACTGGGGTCCCACCTCCTGGGCTCACGCTACTCTGTATTAAGACAAGTTGTTCAATCCACAGGTGGGGCAACGTATGTATTTTTGCACCACCAATGTCATAACCAAACATAGTAAAACTTAGGGTACATGGTAACATAAGGTACAGCATGCCATTTAAGGCAACACATGTCTTCTGTGGTCGTCTCACAGGTAAACAGTATGGTGTTCTGGCTACACTCAATACCTTATAAGTAAAGGAAAAAACAAAATGCAGAAAACCATAACATATTCAGCATATGTGCATTCATCATTCAGACATACAGTGCTAAAGAAGAACAAAAACAAAAGAGTACAAAATCTTCCATACGGGCAGTCAGGAACACGGCGCCCCAGAACAGTGTGTGGTGATGTATGATACAATGTACATATAATGTATGATATTATGTAAACAGTCAGTGCAGTGTGTTACATGTCTGTGACATACAGATTTACACATTTTTATTTATATAGAAAAATAAATGTGTAAATCTTGTAAATACAGAAGTGGTTAGATTACACTCTGCCCATGTAGTGTCTTCGAATTCACCTTATTTAAAATGTATTAGTTTTGCACTTTATTTTCTTCACAGTTATTGCTGCTAAGATGGACATAATACTTGAACTATTTAGATGAGTCAGCCAAGATTGTTGTGTTTTTTATATTTTTACAAAATTGTACAGCTGTTGCTGCTACCTTTTTGTGAAATGTGACGTAAATACATTCCTCTGGAAAGCCTTTAAATTCAGTGTAGTTGTGTATATTTTTTGCCCTTCTATAAAGTGCTTCATAGTTTATTTATTCTGTGATGTAACCTAACTAACAAACAGCACAATTTCAACAACAAAAAAAATGCTAATATTAAAGTAAAAAGATTATATAGGAATCTGTATCCGTATCGAGAGTCGTGCATCGGAATCCAAACTACACTCGGCCCATCACTACACAGAACGTAATGATGTTCCATGATGGTCCAAGCACTAGTGAACTTTGGAAGTAGCTGTATGTTGTTACAAGAGGAAGGGGACTTAATCATGTTCACTCACTGGAAAAAAAGGAAAAAAACATATAGTTACATTAGACAATGAAGGAAAACACTAAACTTAAAGCCCTGTGGTTTGGGACAAATTGGTATCTGAATAAAATGCATGGATCCATCAAACCCCCCCAGTGCATTCATAACAGGTTACATTTCTTTTCACTTTGCTTTGTCACGGTGGGCCGTGCGGCCATGAAGCAGGAGTCCTCAAGATAAGTTTTCATGAATTACTTTTATTGAAACAAAAGCGGCTCGAGGGCCGATATGACTTTCTAAGTCTTCCAAAAACAAACACCCAGCCAAGACGAACGGTAACGCAACGGTGAACCCACAAAGAACAGAAAACCCAAACATCCTTAAATACATAAACACAAAACCCAACCACCAATAAGGAAACATAATTACCAAAGTAAACACACCTGAAACTAATAACATAGTAAAAGCCCCAAACTTAAACCAATAGCGGCCCTTGCTGGCCGCCAGGGGATGTTACATTAGCAAGGCGGTTAATATAGAACTGTCATTTTCATACTTCTCCACATTTCTTACACCGATGGTGCACACTTGGAGCTTACACATATGCTGGGGGCAACACATCTGTCTGTTCTTGTCCATCAGTGTAGTAGAATCATACTGTTAATTATTATAATACTTTTCTATGAAGAAAATCTTTGCAATTTGCTTCAGTTGGTTTCATAGAAACAAAAGTGTAGATAAAACTGTAAGTGACTTCCAAACGAATGCATTTGCTGCCTTAGTACTAAAACAATAATAACAGTTGGGAATTGTGGTCAGAGACTGAGTGCTCCGTGTTGTGATTAGAAGTGTTTTAGCAGTTGGTAATAAGAGAAAACTGCAGTATATGTGAGTTTAGCAAATGGGGACTGTGCGAAAGACATGTGGGCTGAGGTTTTGAGAATTGTGTGCCAGTATGCAAAAATACGTGTAAGTGTTTGGGGAGAAATTTAAGGCCTGATTGACAGAACTGTTTCTGCAGAACTGTGGTGTTATTTTGGAGAATAATAAATCTGTGTTTAGGTGTGATTAGCAAGATAGTTTATATAGAATTATGGGATTATTTTGGTGATTAATAAAATGTGCTTATGTCTGATTGGCAGGACTGTTTCTGTAGAACTATGGTATTATTTTTTAGATAAATAAAGCCACAATATATGGCCAAAGGTTTTGGGACACCTGACCATTACACCAACAAGAAAATTATATAACATTGCATTAAAACATACAGACTTTAATATGGAGTTGGTCCCCCCTTTGCAGCTAACAGCTCCCACTCTTCTTGGAAGGCTTTCCACAAGATTTTGGATCGTTTCTGTGGCCGTTCACTCCATAGAGCATTTATGAGGTCAAGGCACAAGGTTGGAAATATGGTGTTGTCTAAAATGTCTCGGTCTGCTGAAGCACTAAGTTTGCCCTTCACTGGAACTAAGGTGCCCAAACCCTGAAAAAAAATACTTGTAATACTTTTGTCCATATAGTGTATGTTTAGGTTGGGTTAGCAAGACAGTTGGTAGAGAACTATGTAATTGTTTTAGTGATAAATAAGACTATGTTTAGGTCCACACACTTCTAATAGCCATTTCTGAATTATGCATCTCCTCATTAAGCCCTGTTTGGAAAGCATGTTGTGGGGTGGGGGGTGGATCCACATACCCAGCCAGCAAAGCAATTTAATTCAATTCCTCTCTGGATCTGTTTTGGATTGTATTGTCACAAATCGGCTTAAAGTTTATCTGAACACAATGCAGAAGAGAGCACTGCCGGGGTGTGTGGTCAGTACACTGTGTTCTTATGACATTCAGGAGGTGACTTTGCTGTTTCTGTAGGCTCTGTTGAGTTACACTGAGCAGTGCAGGAAAACTTGCTAAACTCAGTGTGTCTCAGATGTTGACGCATGTGCGAACTAAAGCGCCGACAATGTAGTGCTTCCCCTCCCCCTGCAATCATCAGTTTGTCATTCTGTCAAAGTGTGAGACTCTTCTAACAACATTCCTTAAAATAGCGCCATGAATGAAGTGTGTGTGTGTGTGTGTGTGTATGTGTGTGTGCGCGCCTCATTTGGAATTTCTGAATGAGGAGCAATTGTTAATGAAATAACTATAATGTGTTATAGACACATTGTGAGGGTGTGTGTGTGTGTGTGTGTGTGTGTGTGTGTGTGTGTGTGGTTGTTTGTGGGTCTGTTTCTGGCCTGACTAATATGTCAGCTTTCTCACACTCTTTTCTCCTCATTAGACACTCCCTCTCTGTTTTTTTCTGTCTATCTCTGTTTCCCCTCGTCTCCTTGTTATACGACTTTCACTCCTCATTTGTCCTTTTCCTCGTCCATTCTCCTTCTTTGGTTTCATTATGTGCTATCTGCTTTCTTTTTTCTGTTTCTCTCTCTCTTTTTTGTTTAAGGCCGAACAGTTTGTAGATTATTTTTTTCAGGAGATGGAAGAAGTTTAGTTCAGGTGTGTGTGTGTGTGTGTGTGTGTTGGTACAGTTCTGGAGGAAGATACTGTGTTCTGTTCTGGCAGTGGAGGCCTATACTCTATGGGAGCTTTTGCCAGATGGGAGAAGAGGGTGTGGGAGGCATGTGTGGGGTTATCCACAATGCTGGTGGATTTGTTGATGCAGCATGTGGTATAAATGTCCATGACAGAGGGGGGAGAGACCCCATGATCTTTTGCTGTCCTCACTATCCTCTGAAGGAGGATGCAATCCGAAAATGAACAATTCCCATGATGCATCTACAGTGAATGCTCTCTATAATCCCTCTGTAGAATGTGGTAAGGAATTGGGAGAGAGATGCACTCTCCTCAGTCTCTGCAGGAAGGTGATGGAGCTGTTTTTTTTTTAGAAATATTAGTTATAAGAGATTTTATGGTATTTTATGTTATATTTTATGTGCCCTCTTCCTTAAGTGACCATGATAATATTATATGCAATAAATCTTTATTATTAATTCTACAACTAATGATAGTAGATGTGATAGACAGCATTACATCGTCAGAACCGTATGGTACAAAATAGCTTGTTATTTGAACCATTTAATCATTCTTATTTCAAAGGCCTCACAATTCTGCAAATGATCATTGCCTTTACCAAAGACTCCCTTTGTTCAGCCGTGTACAGTATTAATTGCTGCCTCTTTTAAAGTGCTTTAGTAGTGAAGGTATTGTCAGACTCACACTGTTTACTTGTATGTTAAGACCCTTGTCATCTAATAAATAGTCCTGTGTGGTTCAGTTACAAATCAGGATGTGACATGTTGAGTCGAAAATGTTTGCTTTTAGATTATTTTCCAATATGTTTGCAATGGAAGCCACAGTTAATGCATGGTCCACAGAGCGATTTAATGGGAAATGTCCAATTTAATAGCTGAGTATAGAGAGAAATCTAGAAGAAAAAGGAAAGCTGAAAAGTTGCTTCTCGTTTTTATAGGGAGTCTGGTTTTTGTACCGAGTTCAGATCGATATCCATTTCTTTTTTTAGCGCTGTAATGAGCATCCAAGCCTTAAAAGCCAGAATATTGTCAGACTAAGGGAGAAATGGCATTGGAGGCAACATACACGCACTTATGCACTGTGTCAGTGCAGTCCAAAGTGTATCTTTCATTACTATGTATTACAATGCAAATGTGTGGCCTAGCGAGTGTACGGGTGTGTAAGCGCTGCTTAAGGTTTTCAGAAGCAGAGAAGTTGCAGATAAAGTGCTTTGGGGTGAACTGACAGAAGGGAGGGTAAATGTAAATGTACTCTTTCTAAAGGTACATATTCAACCTTTTTCATAACTTAACTTTCCTGAGCAGAAAATAAAATAAAAAACCTAATAAATGGAATAGTTGTTCAATTCAGTGCCCCATTGAAGATAAGATAAGCCTTTAGTAGTTCCACAAGTGTAAAATTTCTGTTGTTGTGGCAGAAAGTGGACAGTACAAAAGAATAGAATAAAGCTATACAACACAGCTGTCACGCCAGGGTGTCGAGGGTTGAGGCAGGAAGCACACGGATGCATTTTCATCTTTCTTTCTCTTATTTATTTCCAAAATGCCAAAACAAAGCAGGCTCGAGGGCCTGATACCTTTTCTAAATAAAGGTCTTTAACTCACCCCAGACCAGTGAACAAAAACCCTTTAAATACTAAACACATAACCCAAAAGAACCAATCAACAAACACAAGCATTTAACATAACTGAACACACCTGTACATGATTATCAAACACAAGACCCCAACAGAAAAACACAAAAACCCCAACTGAAACCCACAGCACCCCTTGCTGGCCACTAGGGGGGATGTAACAAGAACAGTATAGTATAAAATGATACAAAAATATATAGACCTTTGTGTGTAGTGCATGTATATATGTATATATAATATGCACACGTGAAAATCAGCCGAGACCTAAAGCGCTGCGTGGACAAAAGTAATGGGACACCTGACCATTACACCAACAGGGACTTTAATGACACTGCATTCAGATACATAGACTTTGATATGGAGTTGGTCCCCTTTGCAGCTGCTATAATGGTTCTGCCCCCCATGCTCTGGACTCTGAGGGTACCTTGTTTTTCTATAACAAACTGTATAAATGTGAATGCCCTGACAGGGGCAAATAGCTTTGGTTTTATTTTTGATTTGATTACATTAATGTTATTTGTTTAAAGTGAATTAATTATTTAATTTTACATATAACAATGCGATTAATCACGATTAAACAATGTAATCGTTCCTCAGCATTAATATATATGTATGTGTATATATATATTGTGTGTATATATCTATCATGTGGGGTTGTGCATTGCAGAGATTTCACCATGGTTAAGAGAGTTGCTGGGCACTGCACAACCTGAATACAGTATGATAATATGATAAAATACACTGTTTATCAATAAATAGTATTGTAGATAATCGCAACAGAGTTTCACCAGAGTGATTATTTTTTTGCGTTTTTTTACCTCCAGTATTACACAGTACATAAGAATTTTGCAGAAACCTCTATTGATCTGAAAGGGCCATTCCAATGTATCAAGTATCAAGCAGGATTTAATCGTAATTTCTATCATATACACACAGTACATAGTAAAAACAAAAAAACAACGTTCCTCCAGGACCATGGTGCAACACAAGAGCAGAACAGAACAGCACAGAACCAAACACAAGTGTAAACAGGACAGAACACAAGAGCAACAGTACAACTAAATGAGACGAGACCACATTCAGTGCAATTGACAATGGCTACATTGAGGATACATGTGCAAAAAAATGCAGAACAGCAATAAATATGATTGTTCAATTTTAGAACAGCAATAAATATAGGCTAATTGTGCAGTTTTTAGCAACATGACAGAGAATGTCGTGTTTTATATAGACTGTGTAGTATAAAAAGAGTATTTTAACAGGTAATTAAAGTATGAGTTGTTCAGGGGGTAGGGTGAGGGAGGGGAAGGGGGTGTTGGTGGTGTGTGTGTGTGTGTGTGTGTGTGTGTGTGTCTGTGTGTGTGTGTATTTGTTCTATGCTTCGGTTCCGGTTGAGGAGCCTGATGGCCTGAGGGAAGAAACTGTTCCCCATTCTGGTTGTGGAGGCCTGTACGCTAAGGAACCTTTTTCCAGATGGGAGGAGGGTAAAGAGAGTGTGTGGAGGGTGAGTAGGGTGAGTGGGTGTGTGGAAGTCTGTAATGTATCAATGTATAATGTATCAATAATAACTGATGTCATTTGATGCAAGTCTTGGGGTTCTAATTTTCATATCTTTCTGTAAGTTTTCTTATACCTAGCTGTAATGGAAATTCACAGTAATTTTTAGTCATTTGGTGATAAAATAATCAATAACTTAAGATTTTACCATCAAGTTCAGTATTTGTAAAGAGTACAGGAGCTTTGAGCACCAATGGCAAACCAAGTTTTCAGAAAAGAAACAAAAAAGGGAAAAAGCAAAATGAAAACTTGGAACGAGAGCAATGTCAAAAAAGACAGAACTGTCAAGAAACTAATACCAAAAGGAGCACTACATGGGATACTGTTCATGAATGTTGACCAAAAAAATGGCACAGAATTTAAAACAAGCTTTGCGGTTTCTTTGCATTTTGTGCATCGGTCCTCTGGTCAGAGAAGTTCCATTGTGAGCAACAATGCCTTCCAAGTTGGAATAAACAGTTTCTATACTAAGTTTGACCTTCTGAAGCATCCAGTTAGGTCTTGCATTAGTGCATTTTTATACTAGCCAAAAAATCCTCCCATCTTTCCTGCTGACATGAGGCATAGTCAATCACAAGCTGGGTTTGAAACCAGCCAACATGTGGAATATTGAAGGTACAATACAGATGTGGCAGGTAGAGATTAAGTTGAGAAATGCTGCATAATTCCTTTAATAATTTATATATTCTATATTCATAATTCTTACATTGCACTGTGCAGTAATTGCAGTAAGGTATCTGGTAACTGTGGGAGTGGAGAATTTGAAGTTCAAGGGTTTTTTTAAACAGTCCTTGAAACATATCCCAGAAGACGTGATAAAAAGGGGGAATTCAGAACTGCAGCATTGTGGTTTGGCAGTGTTTGCATTGCAAATTGGCTGATTTAGTTGCAGAAGGACTATTTAAATAAAGAGTAAATCTCTCTGCTTCTGAGACCCCACAACTAACTCCACACAGCAGCCTCTGTGTGACCTCACCGCTATTAATCCAATTTAGCAGACTGAGAGCAGGGAGGTGTGTGTGTGTGTGTGTGTGTGTGTGTCTGTGTGTGTGTCTGTGTGTGTGTCTGTGTGTGTGTCTGTGTGTGTGTGTGTCTGTGTGTGTGTGTGTGTGTGTGAGATATTTCATTCACTTCACCACACAGAGTGCTGGTCCCCTAATATAGAAGCCATAAATGAGCAATCTTCCCCTCAGGAAATAGGATGCACGCTTGGCGAATCATAGAACGATATCAGATACTAATATGTAATGATTAATACTGCATTTCCCTCCCATTTTCGTTCCCGTTCTGTTTTTCCTCTGTGGGTCTGAGGATATTCAGAGACTCGTTTAGACGTTCTGCAGGTGGATGTGAAGCTGCTGGTGGGCTGTTAGACTGACAGACGAGTTTATTTCCAGTTGCTGAGTGATGTGTTCTCTAACTGGCGGTCGGCCAGACCCGACAGGCTGGCGATCCCTCCAGTATCTGACCGTCTTCATTAAATGACGTCCAGCCAGGAATTAGTAGCCATGAGAGCATTTAATTCTTGCATAGTTCAGTATAAGATAGCAATCCAGAGGGACACAGTCAAGTATATTAAGTGTTATTTGTCACTGTGGTGCACCTGCTTTATTAAAAAGTTCCTGTCGTCAGAGGAAATACATCAGAGAAAGCGAGTACATCATAAAATATAAATGCAAATAGATTTCTGTTCTATTTAGTTGTAACAATATTAAATTTTATTGTCATGGTCTGCACAGTGTTTGGCCTCATAACTCCAACATGGCAACAGGAAAAGGAAAAATGTTGCATTTTTTTTGTTGTAATAAAATGAATAGTAAAAATGGTAAATAGGACCAGGTGGGTGGGTATATATGTGTGTGTACACATATATATGTTTATATAATATGAATGTAATGGTTTATAAGTTGTTTATGAGATGTACATATAAGGTCTAGTGTCATAAAATATCCTGTCAATGTGTGTGTAAATGTAATATATTGTAAATCAGAGAGCAAAGTGTGGCTGAGACAAGATGATTGAGAAGACGGAGAAAACGCTCTTGCCTTGTTTTTTTATTTAATTAATGCCATGTGACAAAAGCAGTATTTGACTGTTCATTATAGATTATCAATGACACAGCTAACAATCCGCTACCTTTTACATCAGCCAAACACCCCCCTATACTAAAAAATGTCTTCAGAGCTAAGTGTCATTGCCAAATGTTGTTACAGTAGTTATTTATTAGTTATTAATCAAGAGAGGGGTTAAGCTGTGTTATTAATATTGTAGTGATCATAAAGTGGGAGTAATTCATGATCTGAGGAATGAATGAGCTGGATCATTAATGTAACCCACGCTGATATTTACAACACTCCCACACTCCTACTCCTCACTCACTTACACATTTTACTCTCTCTTTCTCTCTCTCTCTCTCTCTCTCTCTCTCTCTCTTTCTCTCTCTCTCTGTCTCTGTCTCTCTCTCTCTCTCTCTCTGTC